>VWZV01007084.1:169838-228162 GCA_013397155.1 Irena cyanogastra | reverse complement strand
GGGAGCGGAGCCGGGACCCGCCGGCCGCGCCATCCCTGGCGGCGCGGCGCCCCCTGGCGGGCGCGGCTGGAAGCAGCGCGGGGCCTCACCCCGTCACCCCCCGGTGCCCCAGGGCGGCCCGAAATTATTGTAATTTAATTGTTAACGTGTCGTACCCAAACCCTGAGGGGGCCGAAAGGGGGAAAATGAGAGCGAGGGTCGCGCCTCTTCTTCGTGCCGGGTGTCCTGTGCTCCAGCCAGCTGCCTGGCCGGGTGCCGTCCAGTCTGTCGCGGTACCCGCGTCTCGAAGGCTACAGCAGGATGTGCCCGGGTTTTGTGTGAGCTGGTGGTCAGTCTCTGCGGTACGGGGAGAGACCCTGTCATTTTCGAGTTACACATCGTAGTGTTTATTAACCACAGGAAGTTTAAAAATATGACATACAGCCACTCACACGTGTGGACTATGCACAGTGCTTCTCCTAAGAGAAGCTGCAGAAGAAGCCCTATTCTTCATATAAATATTTAATTTGACCAGTCCCTTTTTGTCTAACTCTTGACTATTAATACGATTTAGGGCCCTGCTTAACCCAGAAACTACAACTGAAATACATTGTAATCTTGCCAAAGAGATTCTTCATTTGTGGTCCAACCCCTAACCCAGTCTTTTCTCTATATCTCTGCAAGTGCTGCAACAGAGCACTTTTGGAATTGAGGATTGCAATCCAAGTGCTTGCAGAAGCCCTCATACCCTTCTCTTAAGTGACACTTTTAAAATTGGGGTTTTGTGAGAGCCATGTCATGACGGCTGCACAAAAGCTTTCTGTCAGCTTCATGACTCTACAGTTAACTTCAAATGCACACAGAAAGTTGAACCTGTTGTGATAAGGGTGATCTAGACACCGTGTAATAAAATGTACTAAATTTCAGCGAGTGAAAAGCCACGACTCTCTTGCTACTCTAGAAGGAATATGTGTAAAGCCAAATAGAAGTTCCCAATGCTGAGCTCGGATCGTTATTTGTTGGTGAATAGTGTCCAGTAAGGTTAGAATCTGTGCCCTTGTAGATAGAAATACCAAGCACAACAGTGTTAAACTATAAATAATACTGATTCCTGGAGAAATGTGGGATACAGTATCAAGAACTTTGACTTTCTCAGGAGTAAAACTGTTAATTTAAGGAAAAGAAGTAGTGGATAACTTTTAATGACAAAAAACATTGTTTCAGCAAAGAGAGAAATACTGGAAATTCTACAATGAAATGCGTAATTGTTTCAGCACCTCGTATTGCTTCCTTCAGAGGTGAAAACTTAACTATCACTGTCAAAACATAAAAGCCAAAAGTGCTGTGTTACAGACCAGAATACCTCCAGTGGTTAGAGGGACACTTTTCATCCCTCCTTCCTTCTGGTTGCCCCAGAGTTTACAACCAAACTACCCTATCACCAGAGTTGCCCAGTTACATAGCTCCAGAGAAGGCAAAGCCCTCTGGAGAGCCAGCCCCCAAGGGTGATGACAGGGTGCCATGATATTGGGCTGGCTTAAAATAGGTGCAGATGTGCAAAGCATTTATTATTCAGCAGAAGAAATTGCTGACGCGCTTAAAATGAGAATCTGCTGTATTCCACCTGGAAAGTACCCTCTTAAACAGGAGCTGGTTGCCATCACAGAAGCAGAAGCAAAGCTACATCAGATCCCTGCAAAGTAGAGGAGGTAAGGGAGCTCTCCAACCAACCCAGAGGACTGCAAGTGAGGGAAGGATTTGCTAAGAGACACTGAGGAGGATGGAGGAAATGGGGAACCAGAGAAGGAGAGAGAAAAGGAGACATGAGATGAAAAAGAGGTAAGGAAAAAGGAAGGGAGGCAAAGATTAGGAGAGTGAAAGGTTTATACAGAAATGGCACAAAGGACTAGAGACAATAAAAGCACATTTTTATGAAAGGAGGAAGAGACTTGCAAGTTGGGCTCCAGCTAGAAAAAACACCTCCTAATTCTTTGATGTCAAGAGAAGCATTTTCAGACTTACAAGTTTAGTGTGTGTTTGTGTGCCTCCCTGTACCTGGGACTTAATGAAAATTAGGCCGGCCCAGGCCTAAAGGAAATGAAAGAAAAAAATATCATCACACATACTTTTTTGTTCTTGCCAAAGAGACCATGGGAAAAATTGCATTAGATATTAGGAAATTAAATACTCAGAGTATTAAGTTCGGAAATAGGAAAAAGATGAAACTCTCAGAAGCCTGAGATAAAACACATGGAAAAAAAGGAAAAAGATAAAGAAGATGTAACAGGTTTACTTTAAACAAATGTGGGTTTTATTAATTTCTTTGTCTCAGCTGCCAAAACATCTAGCTACAGATTATAAGTGTGAAGTGATTATTTGTGAACTAATTAAGTAATGTGATTAACACGGTTCTCAAGCAGAGGTGCTGCTTTACACAGAGGGATGTAGCTGCACATTTTGCCACACATTCCTTGGTGAATGTGTTTGACAAGGCAGCTGATAAGCAGCTTCTGTTTCAGGCTGTGGAAGTGGCTTCACTCCGTGGTGGATGTAAAGAATGATGAATACCTGGAGACAAGAAGAGATTAAAAAAGCAAAATACTGTTGCAGGAGAGTAGAGTGATGCTGAAGACTTCCAAGACTTCATTTGTAGTTGTCCTTAAATTACAATGTACTAGGCATTACTTGGTGTCTCCATTCAAAATTTTAAAAGGGTGTTCTGCTTTCCTGGTTCTTTTCCCTGCGTGATCTCTTTTGCTATTTAGTGCAGATCAGGAGAGACTTGACAGATTTTGCTGTCTGCAGCTGTGTCTATGTTGGTTTTGAAGGCATTTTCTCGGGACAATAAATGAACATTGCACCTTCAGCATTGTCTTCATGTATTTGCATGCTGCTCTTGAAAATGCCCAACTCTTTTGCAGTCTTCTGCCAAATGGGATTTGATTATACAGAAATCATTCTCAATTCTTGCTTGTATGCTTGCTCTGCTTTTAAGAGTCTACAGCAGAATAACTATTCAGTTTGCATAGTGAGGGAACATTTGCCTACTAAATAACAATGAGTTGCTCTATTTGTATGGTTCTTCCCAAACCTGGAAAGCATTATAAGAATGATAGGCATTATTATTTTAGATTATTCAATGTGATTAAACTTATGGTGGAATGCACAGCAGTTCATTTTTACTGCTGCATTTTCTCTATATGTTTAAATGATCATTCAGTTATACTAAAAAATCAGGTATATCTAAGAAAAAATACCAAATTTCAGACCATGGTAATAATACTGCAAAATAGACACATTTGATTATGGGATCTTCTTTCTGCACCTTTGACTGGAGATAAGATTCTGATCAAGATCAGCTGATGTTTCTGTCCATCCATCCATCCATCCATCCACCCACCCACCCATCCATCCATGTACATACACATATGCATTGCCCTCCGATGTAGAAACCTAGCAATAAAGTCTGTAAAGAGTTTTTTCTTATACGTGGAGAGGGTAACCTGGCAAAAACCAGGCTGTACAGAACTGGTGCCTGAAAATGCTTATAGAAGCTACAGCAAGACCACCACCCCAAAGTTCATTGGCTGTTCCAATGCCTGTCGTGGCAATGTGTGTGACAGCCTGCCCTCACATCAAGGTCTGGAGAGGGTAGCTGAGATCCCCCCATATAAGACAGTCATAGAAAATCCACTCATCTGGGCTCTGGATTATTTTCAATACCAATTTAAAAGACTCCTTAAGGAGCATGTGTTACTTTAATCACTCTTGAAAGTATTTTAATACTGAGGAGAAAATAGTTCCTCGCCTTGTGTTTAATCACAGCACACTGAAATGTGTGTGACAGTGCAGTGGAATGGCAGCAGATGTTCCAGCAGACACTTCAGCTGTCCTGCCTTATCTTCCCCAACAGCCCAGACTGGCTCTTCTGTCCCCTCCCTTGCACCTTGCCTATATAGTTAGTGTGTCTTTATGAAACTCCTATGGACAAAAAATAACCCAGAAAAAAAAATCAAATAATTTCGACTGTAAAAATGACAGATAAATGTTAAAACTCTAGAAATTAGGAATATTACTGCAATATACTGTGATTTTGTTTCAATGAACTTGCGAATTAAAATGGCATGTCCTTTGAGAATACATGTCCATTTCCAGACTAAGTGTAACAGCCTATCAAATCACTGCAGTTTTCTGACAAGTTTCATCTCATTCCTGGTAGTTCAGGATTTTTTTAAGGTACGGACAGAGGCATTGTCTGTTGTGTAGCTCTTACAACACATCCAGCCCTTCTGGAAGGCACTGCCCTTCCAATGGGATTGTAGAACCTTCCTTGGGCATGGCTTTCAAGATGCACCTTGGGCTTTTATAAAGTGTAAACTTCAGCTTTTTCTGCAGCTTTTTTTAGGGCCTCAAGCATTTATGAGACTACCTTCTTTGCAGTGGATTTGACATGAATGCTGCAAGGAGCTTTTAATATTTGTGGAAATGAGCTTGATGGCATCAAAGGCTGAAGAGGAATATTATCCTAGTCCTGAGGAACTTTTTCCAGTCATGAATACAGTGAACTATATTTCTTTGCCCTCTCTAGGAGTCAGTTACAGTTCTGTAAGATTGTAAAACCCCACATTCTATTTCTTTTGTCTTTGTCAATCATGACTGAATTTTCTTTCTGTAGCAAGACAGATTTATTTTTTTAAATGAGAGAAAGATACTTCAGTTAGTGATTAATTAGTTTACTCCATTTATCAAAATACTTTTTCAAGTTACTTGATTTCTTCCCACTAAATCACATGTAAAATTTACAGCAGCTTTGAGGATATCTGACAAAGTCTCTGTATTGGGCTTGCATGGCCAGGTTTTGGGAGCAGGGGGGCTACAGGGGTGCCTCCTGTGAGAGGCTGCTAGAAGGTTCCCCTCTGTCTCATGAAGTCAATGCCAGTGGGCTCCAAGATGGACCCACTGCTGGCCAAGGCAAAGGTGGTAGAGCTTTTGGGATAACATTTAAGAAGGGAAAGGGGAGACTCATGGCCACTGCAGCTGGAGAGGGGAGTGACGTTTTGTGAGAGGAACAGCCCTGCAGACACCAAGGTCAGTGGACAAGGGGAGGGAGGAGGTACTTCAAGTGCCAGAGCTGAGATTCCCCTGTAGCTCCTGGAGAAGGCCATGCAGAGACAGGCTGGACCCCTGCAGCCATTGTTGGCCCACAGTGGAGAAGTTGTCCACTTACAGACAAAAATATCCATGGAGGAATCCACGTCAGAGCAGGTGGATGTTTGAAGGACTCTGTGACCCCTTGGGAGCAGGCTCCTGGCAGGTCCCGTGGACATGTGGAGAGAGGAGTTCACACTAGAGCAGGTTTGCTGGCCGAATTTGTGAACCTACAGGAGACCCATACTGCAATAGCCTGTTCCTGAAGGACTGCACCCTGTGGAAGACACACTAAAGCAGGGAAAAATGTGAGGAGTCATCTCCCTAAGGAGGGAGAGGCAGAGACAATGTGTGATGAACTATCACAGACACCATTCTCTTTCCCCCTGCATCACTTGAAGGGGGAAATTAGAAAACTGGGAATGAAGTTAAGGCCAGGAAGAAGAGAGGGGGCGAGGGGAAGATGTTTATAAGATTTGGTTTTATTTCTCATTATCTTACTCCGCTTTGATTGGTAAGAAATTTAACTAATTTCCCCAAGTCAGGTCTGTCTTGTCCACGATAGTAACTGGTGAGTGATCTCTTTCTGTCCTTATCTCAAATCACGAGCCTTTCGTTGTATTTTCTCCCCTCTGTCCAGCTGAGGAGGGGAGTGACAGACTGGCTTTGGTGTGAACCCATCACAGTCCTACTTGTGGCACTTCACTGTGGAAGCAGCACAGCTGCGAGGAGGACACGCCTCAGCTGGCAAAGCTGCATGGCTGCAGATGCCCAGGTACAACATCCTGCTTAAACTTCTGTTATGATTTACTTGTCACAACTGTGAGAGGATAAACTATTTCATCACTGTCCTCCCACGAATGAGATGCCTGCAGAGTTGCTTTAGAGAAATCTATTGCAAGGAGTAAGAAGGGGTTGCTGTGATTAACCTACATGTTTCAAATTGCCAGGTTTTTAACAGTTTAAAATTTGCTGTTTAATCTTCTTGTGTTGCAGTTGCTTTGAAAGGTCAAGTTGATATAAACTTGCACTTGACATCTGAATTCCTTGAATTTGTGTGTCCTCGTTGGGACTGGGCTGTGTTCAGCTGGGGATGGTCAATACTTCCAATTTTAGTCAAACATTACTCCATGAATATTTAGTCAAAATTACTCTGCTTGCAGCAACCAGCCAAGAAAACTTATTTTCCAGGAGCCCAGTTTTTTCCTGGAAGCCCATTCACCTGTCTGTCCTGTGCTGTCTAGGCACAGCAGTGTTCATGTCCTCCGGTGGCTGGTTCTCAGCTCTGCAAATGAAAAACCCAGGTCTCCCCTCCCCAGCACGAACTGAACCACAGTGTTGTCAGTATTTTCCTTAAACTTTAACCAGCACATCCAGCCAGCAGAAACTGCTGCTTCACCATCAGCTAATCAATGCATGATCGACTTGACAAACCATCTGCAGTTAACACATGAAACAATACTGTGCACTGTAAAATTCTTCCTTTCTCTATCACACTTTTGACTTTGTAATTTTTCTTTTTTTGAAGGAGAATTAACTTTTCTTGCATGTGGTTTAGGAATAACTTTGACTTTTATTTGTAAAAGTTTGGAAGAATAAGGATTAATTACCATATGTGAGAGAGGACACGTGTTCTTTCAATAGCATTGACTTCTTTACATTGAAGAGGGGAAACAGCAACCAACAATGCTGCCAAAATAAATGTTTTATGGGGTTGTAATTTTCTCTATAGTGAGGCGTGCCATCTCTGGGGATGAAATGGGTACCATCTCCACAGACAGGCGTGTACTTAGAAGCGTAGAGATGTAATATACAGAGAAGTCTTCGCAGTTTCAAGCTACAGACGATACAGGCACGGAATAGCTCAATAGACTTTATTAATATTCAAACAAGCAGCTGTCAACACTTCATCCCAGAACACACTGAAGCTCCTTCCATAGTTTTTACTACTGTAATAGTTGAGTTCATTGGCAGTAGATTGGAAAACATGCAAGACTAATGAACCCTCCCTTATTTTCCTGGTCTGGCATTTAATCTATCCTGAAGTGAAAAACATTATGACATATGCAACACCACGCTCACAAGAGGCTTCAGGTTCAAAAGAGATGTTTCAATTTTGTTTCTTAGCAACATACATCCAGCAAGAGTGAAACACTATACAAACTGTAATATGTCTGTGTTGTTTTAATCTATAATGCAGTACTTTGCCAGTGCCAAGGAAGTATGCTGCTGCAGGATCTTTTCAATGTCACTTATAATTAGACGTACGCATTTTCGTTTTCCCGTACAGGATTACCTTCTGCAGAATATATTTCTGAAGATGCTATAATGTACTCATGAATAATAAATAAATAGGTAAATTCTGCTATAATAAGGGCACACTTGTCAGGATTATGCTATGGTCTGTTACATAGGGAGACATCTTTTGATGTTTCTTTCATAGGAAGCATTTGGACACCTTGTGAGGGCTTGATTTCTAGAATGAATATCAGCCAGCCTTCAATACAGGGCTTAAAGGATTTGTACAGCACTTATTTCTTGGAAGGACGGCAGGCATGGCTTAATATTTTCTTCTCACCGGTTCAATGTCTGATTTGATGTGACCAAAACTGGTTTTGTGGTGTCTTCACTTTAATGTTACATCAAGGAAGAGAAGCAATCAGCCAGGTCTCCAAAGGCACATTATGTCCTACAGAGGAGCTTTCAAAATTTCACTCACTGCAGCTATAGCTCTTCTCCTCTATCATTTAGCATAACTGCTTCCCCAGTGCCAGAAAAGAGGAATAAGAAACATGATATTTAGCTTCTTCCTATGCTTTTTATCCTTCTCCTGTATATATTTATCCTTAAAAGTCAGACTCATCTCTCTACAAAAGCTGTAGTATTTGCATTCTCTAAGTGCCTGGTAATAACAGTTCCAGCACATCAACACTAAGTTTGCTGCAGGCAAATATTGAAAAGTTGGAAAAGAAAAAAATCAGTATATGAAGAAGTGCTGTTATCTTATTTAATGCACAATACAAGATTTTTAAAAATAGCATAAATGGTATCCTTCAGTTTGGAAATACCAAGAAATGGCTCAAGAAATGCAGCAATGTTTCCAGTTCACACTAGAATTCACCTTCCCAGGGAACCTTGTGCCCTAATCCTCTTGATGCTGATCTTATACATCATGCTCCAACATTAGGCACTTCTACAGACTAACTCATATTTTCTAGCTGTGTGGAATGAAAAAAAAAATCAGTCTGAAATATTCAGAGAAAACTGGTCTGAGGGGAGGCCTGTAAGTATCTAGCACCATAGATGTAACTTATCACTTATTAACTTACAACTTAATTATTTAACATTGAGGGTAACTAAAGAAAACAATACCACATGGAAACACCAGGTGGAACTAGGAGGAGAGAAAAGAAGGAAAGAAAGAAAAAAAGAATTCTCCTTATAGTTTGCCAAGTTTTCTGAAGAAACACTTTTTCCAAATTCAGTCTAGGTAGAAAATTAGTTATTTACTTATGTTTCACTATCAGCTTCTCTGGATGCATACAAAATTGAACAGGCTGATTGGCTCTCAGAAGCAAAGCGGAAAACATTCTACTCAGAAATAATAAATATGATAACTCAGCTTAATATGATAACCCAGTTTGACACATCCTGTTGCATGCAAAATTTGGTGGCAATACATAATCTGTCCTCATAATGCACTCTAATTACCTGCTTTGTATTTTTCTTTAGAAAAGCTGAACAGTTAGTAGTTTTTGCTGGGGTCAGCTGCAAGCTGTGGTCACTCCCTACTTCTGTAAATGAGGTTGTAAGAGTCAACAAACTCCATGAAAATAGCAGAGGAAATGAATTACATGGTGAAAGGGCACAGTCTCTCTTGAGGAAATAGTAAATTCAACTGACTTGAGCCATCTCAATAACGTGGAAGAAGGAGGTTTTTCCCCCCTAGCAGAGACAACTGCGATGCAACTCCCTGTAGATCAATACCTATCCCCTAATACACATTTTAGCCATGAATAGGAAGTCACTCTCAGCAGTAGTGAGATGCTACCTACACATTTTGAGGAAGAAAAGGAGCCAAAAATGATGCTGAAGTTCAGTTTTGGTGCAGCCTCTGAACAGCTGCCAGAGAAGGAGTTGAGGCAGCTCCAAACCACCTCTGGCCTCAGTAAATAGGAGGAGTGCATTTCTGCCTCTGTATAGAGAAAATGTATTAGGAAGTATTTCAGATTTTGTATCTTTAGCTTTTGCTTCTACAGAAAACACAATTGCAGACTCTGAGATTTGTAGGATTCAACAAAACAGGCAATCAATTTTTCCACTTCTGTTCATGTGATCTGTGCTTACTTTTATAATTTTAAATTAGTTTTGATACCAGTTTAGATATCATTATTAAGCTTCAGGTGACTTCCTAAGTTGAAATATTGCAATTTTTCACCATAAAACAGTCCAGGATACATTTAAAGGTTTTGGGTTTTGTCAGAGCAATATGCTTCCAAAGGCACTAATAGTAAAATACTAAAATTGCTGTTTCCTTTTCATCAGAAATATTAGCTGGAGAAATTATGTAAAAAATACATTGCTTGGAAAACAGTAATTAATCAATTATTCAATGCCCAGCATTCAGGGTGATTTTCAGGGCAATGTTTATGTGGAGACATTCATGTATTCTGGACAGAGAAGAGCGATCATCCATATGGAGTTTTCTGTGTGAATATCCCTCCTCAAATCAGCTTGCACTCTTCACACATTTCTCTGGGATTTACTTTCCTCATGAGCATTAAAATCAGAGTGTTTATTTGCTAGACCACTTACAGAAAGGAAACACAAAAGGTCTTGAATATAATCAAAGCACATTTTCTTTCATTTGCAGAAATGCTTAGTATGTACCCAGCTTCCTATTTACAAAAAAAAAAGAAATACAAAAATTAAGTATTTCTTTCTCCTGTGCTAATTTTCCTCTATTTCCCAGCTGAGAAACCAAATTATAATAGCCTATAACTGGAAGGTCAGCTCATAGTGTCTTAGCCCTTCTGTAATAATTCACCCTTGTGCAAAAATCATTAATGTGGCCCAGCAGAATAGCATTTATAACTCATTTGCAGAGTGTAAATTATATAGTCCAGGGTATTGCACATTAGGTTTTTCATCTCATAATTTAAAACTGAACATAATCAATAAAACTACAGACTCCACAGTGTTGCCCTTCCAGACCATGCTGCATGATGTCAGGGCTACTGTGTATTGTAAAAATCTGCACACAGAAGAAATACTGATGAAAATAAATTTGACAGGAGATCTTCTTTTCCCCAGAAAAAAACATATCATAAACTCTTTTCTCAGAAATATTTGTCTAGGAACTCACCTATCCTGGGCTAATGCAGGACAAAGTAGAGGCTTTTATAACCAAACACTGGTTTACAATGGCTATGTAAGTAACAGCAACTAATAAATATTAACAGAAAATTATACATTTTGGCCAAAAGTCAGGTGGGTATTTAGAAGCAATAATATCACATGCTTTTTTAGGAAGTCACACAACAAAAAGTTGGAAAGGCAATGTAATGTGACCTCCATGAAAATGGGGCCAAGACTGATTTAATCACTTCCTGTTTGTGTGAATTGATCACCAAGCCCTGTAATATTAATAACATGGGCCAAACTACCATAATTATTTCTGAAAAAAATGAGCTAGGAAAAGATACAAAGCTTTACTGCTTCTTGCTTTTACTTTGACTTTAACATGCTAACAAATATTAATATGCCAGAATGCAGATCTTGAAATATAAAGGTGTTCTATCAGCTCTGTAATAGACAGGAGAAGGACAGTTTTCTGTTGAAGATTGATTCTTGAAGATGCACTAGTCACATATGTGTATATTGAGATGCTGATGATCTCCATGCCTGTGAGAGAAAATGCAAGGAGGCTTGGATGGGGCTTTGAGCAGCCTGGTCTAGTGGAAGGTATCCCTGCCCATGGCAGTGGAGTGGGAACTAGATAGTCTTTAAGCTCCCTTCCAAACCAAACAATTCTGTGATTCCATGAACTGCATCCTTCACCACTGCAGAGTCTGGAGGCAGGAGGCAGTAGCTAAAACAGGCCTCAGGAGCTACTGGCACAAACCTTTAGAAGTACAGATGAAAAGGAGACATTTCAAGCATGCAGCTATTCCAGCCTAGTTTATGCTCACACAGAAATCAGTATACATCTCTGAAATACTGACTGGGCACAGCAGAGAGGCATTTCTCCCATAGCAGGCACTTGAACATGAATTCTTAGCTTTGAAGAGGTGTTGAATAACAGCATGGACTGACACTGCTACCAATACATCACAGGTGTCTGAATCAGCTTCCACCTGTCTTTGAAAAAGAGGTCTAAACAGTTGAATTTTTTCCTGGCAAAGGCAGAACAAGGTCTAGTGTCTCCAAGGCAGCCTTTCTGACAAGTGGGGTTCAATTTGTGTCCTTCTGTTACCTATTTTAATTTCAGATGCCTAGCAGTTTCAAATTTGAAGGAAGCATTGGTGTCTACTTTCACAGAAAAAGATTTGTGTTGTTGGGTTTTTTTTAACTGTCTTTTGTGGCATTATGTAATAGAGAAAACTTATTAAGAGGAATTGGATGCCAAAAAAATCAAAGAGAACTAAGGCCTGCAGCAGTTCAATCTACTTTGGTTAAATCAGCGGCTTAAGCAGCATGGTCTGATGCTCCTTTGGAAGCATATTCCTGCCAAAGATGCTGTGGACTCCTATGTAACCAGTTCCCACAACAGTGAGAAAGAGGGATGTTTTCCAACATGTACAACAACAACAACTTGAAAAAATGCCCTGCTGTGGAGGAGGAGGTCCATCATTCAGCACATTTGTGTATCCCCATGAACAGCTGGTACAGGCAGAAGCCTAGTATTTTTTTTCTTAATCAGAATCAAGTGCATTCTGCCTTAAAAAACAACTATGAGACTTTTGAAGGCTAGTAAGAGCTGTCTGTTGCTTACTGAAAGATACATCAGTGAGATTTTGGGATAAACCACCCTGTACAAAAAGAGAAGTGAGGGTTATTTTAAAACCTTGTGTAAGAAGGAACCACCATCACATGGAGAGACTGAAGCAGCTTTATTATTTGACTCCTCAAAGCTAAATTTGCCACATTTTTTAAATGGCAGACAAAACGAGAGGAGCATCTGCCAGGGAGGAGAAGAGCAGAACAGCCCAGGTAGGACTAAAGAAAAGAGGCAGGGATGTGGTTGGAGATAACCACTTTGTCAAAATCAATCTTGCATTAGCAAATCTCAGTGCAATGAGTATGGGGAGGTGGGATCTCAGAGGTACCACAGCCGAGGGAAACAGGATGCAACCACCAGTGCAAAACCAGCAGTGACAAAGCTGTGATGTCTTAGGTGTGCTTTGTAAACCTGGATTTCAGGGCTGTCAGGGGAATTAGGTACAGTTGTCAGCACAGCACAGAGCTAAATACAGACAGGGTGATATGACTGCTGGCAATCTCCCATATGCTGAGGAATAAGGTCCTGGGGAGGATAAAAATTTCCTTTAAGAACAGGTTAGACAAATATATGCCAGGAACAACATGAGTACAGATCATCCTGCCTCAGGCAGAGTGATGGAGTAAATCACCTCCCAAGGCCTAGTCTGGTCTTGTTTTCTGTGTTAATACCCAGCTAAATAATGAAATGGTAGAATTTGGAAAGTTTATAATATCCACAGGGCTGTGGAGAAGAAAAGGAAAATAAATGGAGGTTTTTGCAAGGAATATTTCCTAGAGAAATACTAAGGAAGCAGGAGTGGGTTTGCACTAGCAGAAATAGAGGGAAAGAGAGAGAAGGAACAGAGAGGTAATAGAGAGAAGGGAACAATCTTCTGCCATTGCACTGCATTGAAGAGACCTGTTTATCACACCAACAAGTGCACAGGATGGTCTGCTCTAGATGGGAGGAGCTGGTTTGTAGTCAGACTGGAGAGTGCCCCACTGAAGGACAGGCAAGATGCAACTATGGGATGAAAATCAAGAATTTTGGAAAGAAATCACCACAGATCCACATCTGAGGGGCAGACCCACACATGCATGCTGCAAAAGCTGTGGGAGGAACTGAAAGATAAGAAATTATCCTTGGGTTGCCGTCCCCAGAAAGTTGTTGGAAATGGCCCATTTTCAATTCCCCAACTTGCAAAACTGGTTTGCAAAGGGAGATTGAACCTACTAGGCTGGATATGCCCCAATTCAAGTGGTGTCAGAGCCAGAGCCAGCAGGCTCTGGGGCAGGGGTGTACCTGGGGACAAACTAGGTGGGATAGGTGGCTTCTGAGCCAGCTGGGCACCTCCAGGGATTCTCAGAGTATGGCTGGGTTCCACCCAGGGCTCACAGGGACATCCCATAGCTGATTGGCACGTTCATAGCTGAAAGTGAATTGAGGGAAATCTAATGTAATCTCTATCCTACAAAGTCAGGTAACTACAGAAGGTCTTAAAAAGTTTCTAGCAACATCATATCATCACTTAAGATTCATCAATATGTTTTGTCATGTTGCATAAAAATAGAACTGTGCTTTAGTGGAGAAATAAGGCTTTTTTTAAGGAAGAGAGAAATAAAGTAATTACAGTTGATGGAGGCAGGGCTCTGTTTTCCACTTTCAAAAAGTGGGGGGGGAAAACCATTTCATAACAGTAGCAAATGTTACTCTCTTTAGGCAGCATTTTATGGGGAGCTAAATTCCAGAAGTATCTTTTCTGGGTAAAAAAATGTCTTTCTGATGTATTATATAGCACTGGTGAAAATCATGAGGCTGAAGACAGTAATTTTCTCTCGAGTAGCAACCCAACAGCATTGAGTAGGAATAACTTTTTTTTTTTTTTAAGACTCTCAGAGAAAATTCATGGAAATTGCAGAGCTACAAACTTGTAAATGCCCCAGGCACTAGGGGGATGGACTGATTGTGTCCCAAGATCAGCTTCCTTACAATGCCAGCAAAGCAGAGTTCATGTCAGCAGTGTTTGCTTTCTAGAGTAGCTGAAGACAACCATACGAAGAAATTGGTGACAAAAGGTATTGAATTAAGTGGGAATACAGCAACCTGCATCAACATATGTTCTTGATCTATGCTCCAAGAGCGCTTTTATCCGCTTTTCTCTAACATTTGTCCAGGTGTAGGAAGAGAAGAACAGGGCTGGATGGGATCTGCAGGGTCACTGAATCCAGCCCCTGTTGGCTGAAACAGAGGCTTCAATAAAAGTGCCTTTTCTCCTGCACAGAAAGACCAGCCATGATATCTTTAATGCAGCAGAGGAAAAATTAGGAGAAATTGAGAACATTTTTTGGTCACCACAATATAAAAAAAATACTAAAGCTATTAGAGAGAGTCAAAAAAAGGGCAATGAAGATGCTGGAGAGCCTTAATGGGAAGACTTTTGAGGAACAGCTGAGGTCACTTGGTCTGTTCAGCTTGGAGAAGAGGAGACTGAGGAGAGACCTCATTGCAGTTACAACTTTATCCTGAGGAGAAAAGGAGGAGCAGACACTGATCTCTTCTTTGTGGTGACCAGTGACAGGACTCTAGGGAATGGCCTGAACTGGTGTCAAGGGAGGTTTGGGTTGGGTATTTTTCATCCCAGAGAAGTGGTCACAGCACCAGTCCAACAGAGTTCAAGGAGCATTTGGTCAATGGTCTTGGGCACAGGGTGTGACTCATGGGAATGGAGCTGTGCAGAATCAGCTGTTGGACTCTATAATCCTCATGGGTTCTTTCCAACTCAGCGTATTCTGTGATTCTGTGATTTCCAGTTTCCACAGTCACAGGATATCCCATAAATGCTTCAAGGTAGATCACTGTACTATGAATGAGGGTCACATTCTGCTCCTCCCTGCCAAACCATCCAGCAGGATAACACCTTTCTGACTGTAGATCACAAACTGTCTTAACTTTCAATATGTGAACTGGACAGTCTATGTCTACCTTAACAAGTAAGAAACTCAATAAATACAGATTTCTAGAGCAAAACCATTGATGTTGGAAACATGCCATTGACATTACACCATTTAGGGGTGATAACAGCTAGTCTGATCCCCAGGATCACACTGGGGCATGTTGGATGTGCAGCTGAGACACATCTGGTTTAATCTCTTTCAGGAAACCCCATTCACACATCCAGTGGCATTGTGGTGACACAGCCCACACCACAGTGAGTGGGAACCACTAATACCACCACTTCAAAACTACAGTCCTGGTCTGGGCTGGGTTAAAATGCTGATGTGGATGTACCTGCTAATGTCTTACCTGAGGATGTTACACCATCAAGAGCACCTCTCTCCTAGCCGCTCAAAGAAAAGTGTGTGTAGGAAACAGCTGGTGGCAAATTAGGCATTTAGATTATAGAAAGGAGTTCCTCCTTATGCCTTACAGGTGATCAGCAGACACCCCGAAGGGAGTAATATTAGCTGAAGTGATGGTGCAGAGAAGCAGCAGAAAAGCATCAGCTCCTCTTCAGCTATCAGTGTATCACAGACCTGTCTCCAGTAATTCTCCCTTTCTTTTTTGCAGTTCTTGCTGTGAGAAGTGGCTAGGAGGGACGTGGAGCTCTTTGATGAAGAGCAAACCTGAGAGCTCAGAGTAGTTCGAAAAAGCTCTCGATGCTCGTAATAGCTGAGCCTTGACAAACCCCTCTCCTTTCAGACTCAGAGGACCCCATCAGATGCCAGACTTCAAGGAAATGAACTTGTGCAGGTCTCCTCCATTTTATTTTGAGAGAAGAGAAATTTGCCCTGCATCTTTCAGAGATGTGATTTAGACTGAGGTAGCCCGCACCCAGCTTTCATGGGCTGGAACCTGTATATTGCAAAGCCCTCTCTACACATGGCTTTTAGACAAAAAAAAAAAGGAATTCCTGACACACTTGATATACCAAAAAGTAGAAAATAATTTAATGCTTCTTCTCCTCTGAAGCAGGAGACAGTGCTTAGATTATTCATTATATATGAAAATGTTCTCATATATAAAACATTTTCAGTGGGATTAAACAGCATCTGCAAGTGCAGACACAGAATACACTGCTGGTGAAAAGAGTCCCTGAGTTTGCATGAGAGACCTGTGTTTGCCAGGAGACTTCAGACTTTCACATGTTCAAGGAACTAATATCTGAGAACGAAAACGAACACCATTTTTGGCCCCAAAACTGGACAAGAACATAGATGTACAGGTTTTAGTGCTGCTCTTACACCCAGTACTAGAAACCTTGCTTTATCCACTCATTTAATCAGCATCCATTTATCACCACAGCTGACTGAAATGATCCTAATGATAAATGGCTTGTTACACAAAAAGCGATTGCAAGAGAATTAGTGACATTAAGAATTTTTCATAATTTAAATTATAATAAGTCTTCTTTCCTCTACAGTTATTTCTTTCAGTAATCCATTCTGATTTTAGTGTCTCCTGAACTAGAATTAGTGGCATTAATGTATTTTTTACTATTCAAATTATGGTCTACCTTTTCCACATAGCCAGGTATTTCATTTCGTAAAGGAGACTAAATTAACATCCTTTGAAGGAGATTATTTAATTTAATAAGAAATCTTTCCATGGTTGGATAAGGTAATAAAAAAGCTTTATTATTGAACGTTATTGATATAGTTTAAAAAAAAACTTGATTAAAAGTATGCTTTTTATGAGAATCTGGAAGTTTCTCTACTTTTCTGTTCAAAAGCCTGCCACCCTCCTTTTCATACATATTTGCTACTCTAAAAATCTTAGAGTTCATTGGGAAAAGAACAATCACAACATCATCTGAAGAATGTAGAATTTGTACATGTAATTTTATCATTCACAGGCTCATACATGGCAAATTAATAAATACATCAACTTCTTTCTGAAAAAAGCTAATGGTTTCAGAAGACTTGAATCTACTAGAATTATGGGAGACAATGAAGATTTATTGCAGTAACCTAATTAAATCTTGTTACCCATAATAAATGCCTTTCCAGCTAATATTGTAAGAGTAGGAATTGCAAGGTAAAAAAATCTAATCACAGAAGGAACGGACCTCTGAGTGGCAGCCATCATGTATGGCTTCTGCTGTCCAGTCAAGGCTCTCTGGAGAGAGGGACAGGTCCAGCAAATTCTTACTGAGGCTACCTATAGCAAATTATATTGCAGTCTGTCTCTCCATATCTTATATATAATGCTGGCTTTACAGGAAATGTAATGAGACTTGTCATATCTGCCTTTTAATAACTCCGTACTTGGGAGAAAATCATTATGGAAGGCAAAATTATTATTACGAGTGGTTTCCATAGGCTAGACCTGAAATGCTATAATCTAGGTAATTCAGATATTTATTTAAGCAAAATCAACCTAAAATGTTAACCTGGAGAAAATGTACTTTCAGGGCCTAATCCTAGAAATTTTTTTCATCTTGCATGGAATCTGTTGAAGTCAAGCTATTAATGATTTATAGAAATAGGATGTTAGGTAGTATTTTAGTCAAGCACCAACCTAAATACTATTAAAGAATATGACTTGTTTGTTTTCACAGCCATCTCTTGCACTGAAATTCAACAAATGACAGTAAACCCATTTTCCTCTCAAAAGAGATACTGAGAAGGGATCATGACAAACTGTGGTATGGGCCAAAATTCTGCCCTCCAGCATGACCCAGAAATAGAGTGCATTCCAGGCAGTCCATGTGTGCCATCAATGAACTTTGCAATAGCACATATTCCCTCTTTAGAATATATTTAGAAACATAGAAATGTTTAGTTGGCCAACAAGCTGGTTGACAATTTATTCCTGAAGTATTACACAGTACTGTTTCCTTCTCCCAGAACAGCTCTTCTCTTTATTTCATTTGGTTAATGAGCAATGGCCTGAATCATGGGTATGAAAGCTAGGGCACAAATCAGCTTTTCCATCACCCAGGGCACTGGATTTGGCAAAGCGGTTTCAGCCCATCTCCATACCTATGGAACCAGTTTTCACAAAAAGTAATCCATGAAACTGGAAAAACACATTACTGTACCACAGTATTATGGTGTGTTCTTGTAAAAAGTAACAGCTAAAAGGCCACTGGAAATGCCCCAAAGAGTGAGGGAAGAAGTTGCATCTGAGCACCAGCCGAACTTCACTTTCCCATATTCTCTTCGGAGTACGGAAGTGCCTTGACAACAGCAGGGGATGTATAGCTCATGTCATGCTTGTTTGACCCTTTGCACACTGGGCAAGTTCTCATGGGATGAGGCTCAGAGAAATGGCACAGCATCCACAGTGAATGTCCACACTGTTTTCCCCTGGAGCAGTTCCTACCCAAGAACCACCTAGGTCAGAATTTTGGACAGCTCCTCCAACTAAAAGCCTGCCCTTTATCCTGCCTGGCCTTTCTGCCCTTCCTGCAGGCACTGTAAGGGCAGAGATCTACAAGGAGTCATCTAGTGTGGGTACCACAGAACTTGTCACTGGTTAACACAATGCATAACCACACACCCAACACTGCAGTCCTATTTCTTTGTATTAATACAAGCCTTAGGCCACAGGAACACATTATTCTCTGATGCTTCATTTCTAAGCCCACTAAATTTTCAGGTCTACATCTTAACAAGATGCAAACCTAAAGTGCACAAAATGCATATGTTATACTGCCAGAGTTCTTAGCCTCTAGAAGGTATCAACAGACCAATTAAAACCAAACCAACCAAAATCAAAAGCCAGACTACTGAAGCCCATTATCTAACACATTAACTACCCCTTATTTGTCTTGGATAAAAGGCCAAGAAAATTAATATAGATTACAGTGCTGGCTTACTTGTAATAGAACAGTAGAATGAACTGGTCTAGAAATAGTTATTTAATTTGATTTCTACTTTGGAGATTGATTATGCAACCTTCATCAATTATTTATTTATTTATTTATTTGAAGTTCTTTATCAGTCATTTTAGTACCAGAGGCAAAGGCAGTTCTCCTGTGGGCAAACTACAATATAATATATACAATGTAAGACTCACTGAAGTATTTATGGAATCAGGTATTTGCTTCTTTTCTGGAACATGTAGAAATTTGCTTTTCATGGTGGAAAACCAGCAGGTCCTCCAAGTGCCTGATTTCATCAAATGTACTGAACATATCCTGAAGTCATACAGTTTGGCGTAATGTGTATGGTTAGAGTTGCAATAAATAGATCTGTAGCATACTTATAGATATCACAAACTGTTTAGGATGAGAACAAAGTGAAAACACGGCTTCTTTAAAAAATGTTTATAATTATAATGACATACTATGTGCATTTTTGGCCTGTATTTACTGCTTTTGCAAATATACTTGCCATGCCCTTTCTGGTTTTCTTTGCCAGCTGCCATGTCCCACTCTAGTCTAGACATAACCATGCTTTGCTCAGCTACAAAAATAGCTCTTCTTCTCAGAAATAGGACCTTTTGCTTCAAACACAGAGGTGACAAAGGCTTCTGTGTTTTGCATTTTAACAACAAAAAAGGGAAGAGGAGGTCTGAGGAAAAGTAGCCTGAAGAAGATCAGAGATGCCCAAAAGAGTGCAAAAATTGTATTGTTTTAAATAGAGAATTTTTTTCCCCAACATTGTTATTGTGTTACTGTGGTTCTGTAAAAAGTAGAAAATTTATAGAAAGTGACAGATCCTATTATCATTATTTGTCTTGACAGTTCCAGGAGAAAGGAAAAAATCAGAAAGGCAGCAAGAAGAGAACTTTCTAGTTTCACTTAAGAATTGTTGCAAATTAATTCAACCAGGTCCAGTTTTAAAGGTTTTATTACACAGTTCTGCCACTCTTCATGAGAGAGGAGAGATAAGGGAACAGACTAACTTGCAGCCAGACACCTCCTGAGCATGTATGGGAATTCACAAGGCCTCTGAATATTGATTTGACACAGACAGGTACAAAATAGACTCTGTGGAACAACAGCACCAGGGCACAATAGTGCAAGTAAAAGTCCAATATCCCACTATATTAGGCAACTGTTCTCCTTACGTTTTATTCTATACAGATCTGTTGTGCTCTATACCAGAAGTAAATGGATTTTAGTGGAGAGTCTTGAAAGTAAATACTGTGTGTGCTGCTGGGAAATGCCACAGGCCTGCAGTGGCACTGTCCCTTGAGGATTTCATGCAAAGGGAAGGAGGAAGAGCTTGTGCCTTCGAATTATTTCACTGCATAGGAGACAGGTAATGAGTAACACACATTTGCTCCAGTCAAAGAATCCTACTGAGGCAATTTCTTCCTATCATAAAAAGTTGCTTTATAAATACACTTAGACTGTTCTTGAATGCGGAGAAGTAAGGAGAAACCTAGCACAGCTGGGGACAAGAGAGAAGATGGGATCTCCAGTCACTGTCCAGAGAAAGCTATCTAACTCAATGTCCCAGCAGGAGAAATGCCATGTACTCATTGTTGCATGTGCTCTCACTCACTGTTACTGAAAGCCATTATTAGCTTGGAGAGAGAAAGTGGTTTGGCTGCACCTTTCAGAGTAAACTCCAGTCAACTGGGTTCTTGAGCTGACTTTCTAAAAGCTACATTGGTACTCCCTCTGCATCTTCTTATGTCTATACTTACTAACAAAATGTATGAACAAGTACATTGAGATGAAGAGAGAGGGAGTTGGAGCAACCTCTTGCAGAACACCACCAAGTTCAAACATCCCAATGACCTTCCTCAAAGTCAGTAGAAATGTGCCAAAACTGAGGGTGTGTTATAGGCTGTCCCAAAACCTCTGATATGTTCCAAGTTCAGTAGATAGGTCTGAAGTTAATTCACAGAAATGCACCTGGGCTAAGCCATGCCAGGAGAGGGTTGCCCTGTGGAAGTCAGCCCTCCCTGGCATGACACAGGGAGGATGACCATCCATGTCGCCTCACAGGAATGTGCTGCATAAGGCACAGTGGAGTCCAGTTGGGGACAGGCAATTGGATAATATGGAGCAGTGCTAGGCCTTGAATGTTGAAAACAGTGTGCTGGTACCAGTCTCTTGCCTGTAAAGTAGTAGAAAACTTCCTGAGCCCATCCTGGACAAAATGCACTCACTATTTGGTCTCTGATGGGAAAATGTTACCATAAGCAAAGGGCTCTAAGCCAAGGAAGACTGATAACACTTTCTCTAGTCCTCCTCACTTTCATAATTAAAAGGAGGAATGAAAAAAGGATTTAGATTGTATTGAAAGAAAAGGCACCAGGGAGCAGATTCAATTTTTGAGTCATCACAGAAATTCTCTAAAATTCAATTACAGTGATGTGGATCTGACATAGGATGTATCATTATAGTACCCTAGAGAAGGTCAATAAAGCATGTTGTAAAGTTTCTACAAGATTTCATCAGGACTATAATATAGATAAGTCTCATTGTTTCATATGTTTTGCAGCTGCTCTAACTTAATTTTCAGGGGTGCCATCATGTAATTATCAAAGATGATGAAGTTTTATGCCCCTAGATCTTGCAGGTTAAGTTTGCAGAGAAAGAGTTCAAACTTATTATATAAAAGTGGAGATGTAATTAGGCTCTGGAGAGTGAATAAATAAATCACACCAAGTGAAAAAGGGCAACCTATCTACCAACAGACCTGTATATTTACAGACGAAGTTAATGTCATACAATGAAATACCAATTTAAAGTACTAGAAATTAGCAGGTATCTCATAGAACCTTGACTTTTAGCCACTAACCAGTAAAACATCTGCATTTCTTTAGATATTAAATCTGTCCATACTGACTAATGTTTTCAAGTAGAGATGGGTCACAGTGACAAAATATGGCATGTATGGCCCAGACTCTGCCTCCAGCACTCACCATGGAATTGCAAGTCTACAAAATGTATCTATTTTTCAATTTACCACAAGTTCGCAAGGAAAGAATGAGACTGATTGTGGGTTTATCTTGTCTAACAATAGGTGGCTTACTGCCATCTGGCATGCCCTCAGTGTCTGGGGCTTCTGAGTGGGGTTGACACGAACGACGCAAGACTTGTGGGAGGTCTGCTCCTCCGTGAAGTAGCAGATGAGGGCAGGGGGCATAGCAGGGTCTGAAATTACTTTAGACTCATTAGGATTTAGTAATTTTTTTTTTTCCCACAGGGTTGTTGAGCCGCACAGCTTGATCCAGTGCCTGCTAAAGGACCCAGGTGTTTTAGTCACTGGGAGAGGTCCCAAGAGAGTTTTAATCATCAGACTATGTGGATCAGGGACTTAATGTGGGACTGTATATTTATCAGTCTTTACCTTTAGCGTGGTAAGGGAAAAAATTAAGACTTGCTGATTGTTGTAATTTCACCTTGAAAAAATGTGGTGGAAATAGTGGTTAAGAGATAATAAGAACAGGTAGGAGTCTGCAAAGGCTAAAAAAGATTGACCCATCAGTGACCAGAGATCAAGAAACATGGGTGATGCAAGCTGTCCTTTCTGCCCGTGTGAAGAAAAGAGCCTAGCTGATGTCAGTGAACAGCATGTACTGAAAACTGAGAAACATACCTTGTGTTTGAAAATTTCATGCCATAATATCAAGTTCTTTAAGCCATGTCTAAAGTATCAAGTATCTACCACTCGTCAGGCAGAAGAAGTCTCTTCAGAGCTCCAAGTGGCTATACTCGTATGTCAAAACCTTACTACACAGAAGCCGTTTTACTGCAAGAGTGTAGGGTCTGCCATCCCCCTTTTGACTGCCTGGCATGGTCCCAAGGTGCCCAGAGCACCTTAACAGCTACACAGCCTGACCCGGGCTCTTGGCAGCCTCAGTAGCTGGTCCACATCAGTCTTGCTTTCAACAAATTCACTTTCTTGGACAATCCTCTGATGGTTCATGAATTTCATTGGAGTAGCTACGTCTGCTGCATTTGTGGTGTGAGGCAAGGGAGGATATTTAGAGCTCTAGGGGGAAATTTGGGGAGCTTTATGGAAAATGCAGCTTTTTAAATGAAGAGTAGATTTCTTTGTGCATTTAATGGGAATACAGCTCGTGCTGTTTCGATGAGGCATTTCTGAGAAAATTACTGATTAATCATTGCTACTTGTATCCAGACTGTTTACATTTCAGCTTGTTGTACTACAGTATAACTCTGATAAAACAGAGATGTTAAAGGCAGCTCAAACTGTTCACAACATAAACTAGGACTTCTGGGACTTTTTTATGTCTTGTAACACCATTTTTGCTTCTGGTAATATGTAGATAAAACCACAGCCAAACCCATTCTGCTGTGAACTCTACTGATGTTGGGCCAGCATTACAATTCCCAGTGCCACCTCAGTTCTGCCTCTTTTGGCATGGTCTGCAGTCGTTATCTGAACAACTTACTTCATTGCACTCTTCAGCACAGCCATCTGCACCACTTCCCAAACCTAGGCACCTCCCTAGTCCCCCACTACCTCTCACTCCAGTGAGTACCTGCACCCAATGTCTTGCCCCCATGTCCCCTCCACTACAATATTGTTCAGTTTTCATCTTGCTTCACAACTTTCATTCCCAGTCTCGCTATCCAGCTTCCAGTCCCAGTTTTTCTCTTCCTCCCCGGACTCCAAGGTTTCCTCACAAGATTTGTCTCCTAATCGGCTTAGCATGCCTACCCCTCGCCCACTCTGAATTCAAATAATTCTTTTTCTAGTCTTCCCAAGCACTGGCAAAGTTGTTGAAATTGCTGAGTGTGGTCTTCCAGTGCTGGAACACTCTTATTCTTATTACCCACCTGGAGAACAGGATTTAAACTGTGTTGCCCCGGAGGGCATGGAAATACCTACTTTAGTCTAAAGGAAGAGAGTAAAAAATGTCCAGGAAGACTAAAAAACTCAAGACCAAAGAAGGCTCCTAAGATTTTAAATAAATTAACAGAGTGATTTGGGAGTGATTTGTAACTGCATTTAAAGAAGGAGCAATGTTTCAAATATTCCTAGGAATCAAGAATCTCAAAATATGCCAGTAAAAAACAGCTTAACGGCACAGGTGGAAGGAAAGCACAGGCTCCATCAGACCAGCAGATCACAAGCTGCAGAGGTAGATGCAGAAAACAAAGTTTGCATTTCACAGGGTACTCTAAAGGACTAGCTCAGAAATATTATGGTACAGTATTTAGTATTTTTATTCATGTGAAAGAGCAGAGAAAACTGCCTGCAGTGTTTACCTGGGTGCTTTTTTTTGCTTGCTCCCTTAGTGTGAACATAATATATAGATATGTTTAAATTAAATTATGTATTTGTGCATGCAAATCATGTTTCTTACACGTAGGCAGAAGTCTCCTCAGATGTTGTATGTGCAATTTAAGAAGCAGCTTTGAACATTTGGTCCTGTATTTGCCTGAAGGAAAGGAATTCAGTACATTAAGATTACATTCTTCTGTGCCCAACCTTAGCAGTTCATTGAGCATGTTGGGTCACTGACTCTGTAAGCATTTAAATTAACTTTTCTTAACAATTACAGTAATTAAGTCTCTCCTAAATTACAAATTAAGATCATCTGGATGCATTATACAAGCAAAAGTGGTATTAGCAGGAGAGAGAGAAAAAAAAAGTTTATAAAGTCTTCAATTATTTGTAATTTTGGAGACAAGTTTGTGTTTTTAAAGACCAGGCTGTGTTGTTGCTGTGGGTGTGTAGGGTGAGGCACCTCTGCAGCACATCCTGGCCACTGTCTGTGTTCCTGCTGCTCTCCCTGCACTTTGCATAGTCTCTTCACCTGTCTGAGGGTCTTTGTTAGGTACACCAAAGTGCTGGTGTGAGTTTGCTGTGGCAAATGTATCTTCAGTGTGAACGTACCTTCAAAGTCAATTCAACTCGTTTGGCTCTCATATCTTTCTCTGAAGGCATAAGCTCTTAAAACATTGGTGTAAGCTGCCTGCACAGAGATACTTTCCACAGCTGTTGAACAGGAGGTGCTCCAACAGTGGCTCATTGATTTCATGGACGCTCTTTGCATGCTCACTGATGTTACTGAGGACTCTTGCCTGGAGCAATCAATACCCTGGGCCAGAGAACGCACAGGAAAATGCATCAGTTTAAAAATCCTTGGCGGCTGCCAACACCTGGATCCATTTTTCTCTGTCTTCACCCTTTAGTTTAAAAGAAAAAAATGAAGACGATGAAAGCCTTTAACCAGCAAGCAGTGAAAATTCTTAGTAGAAGTCTCAGTGTAAGCCCCCAATTTAATTCACACCCAATGTACCAGGGGAGTACTTTGACTACTGTGTTGCTAGCTTTGCTGGAAAGGGAAACAAACACACGTCTCTCACACACCTACATATGCTTTCTATCCTGAGGGCGTTTTCCCAGGAATTAGAATTTTGAAATTATCTTGAAAAAAGCTTTGCTTTTCTTTTGGGAAAGGATCCCAATCTTCAGCTGATACACTGTAGGAACTAAGACCAAGGCAGAGAAGCTGTGCTGTGGTCTGAGAGAGGTTATAAACTGCTTCAGCACAAACAGAACTGGGATTCTACCTCTGAGCAAGCACATGGCCTTACAGTTCACCTCTAAAATGGAGGACAGCCCACCAGTGGACAGTAGATTACATAGATGGTGGTGTCACCCATGTCTCCCGACTAGCTGCTAACCTTGAGTCACCTGCACTTGGATGGAAGTATTACAGTGAGGCTGGGTTTGATCTGTTTAACCAGCTGACAGTTTCAATTTATTATGTATTTTGAAGTTTAGTAATACAACACAGTCATGTATTTCAGGTGATACAATACCATACTAAAATATTAATCAAATGTGCAAACCATCTGCATTCATGAAGGGAAGTATTCTGCAAAGGAAAAAATTATAAACAGAATGGGAGTTCCTTGCACTGTGTTTGAAAAATGTGCTACTGGCATGTATTTGAAAAGCACTCTGAATAATTCCTCTAAGTACAAGCTTCCTGGATTAAAGATGAATTACATATATTAAGGATAATAAAAGTGTAATTGACCTTTAGGGATGTGAATTTAAACTCTCTTGTCACTGCGGAGAAAGAGCTGACTGGTAGTGAATGGAATGGTTTTTTCTACTAGACATAGAAATTTGTTTTGGTCAGACCCGTGACCTAAGCCTTTTTGATTTTTTTCACCACTTAAGTGACAAATTGTGACATCACTGTGGTCATTTCTACTCCTATTTTATGGTCCAAATTTCAATTCGATTTTGGTTTGAAGCAAAGCTAAAATCACCACCAGTTTAAAAACCTTATTTTGCAAAATGTTTATAAACTCAATACCAATCATGCCCTGTTTATACTCTTATTAAATTGAAGTGATGATGTATTTTGTATCAAAAAACCTTATTATGATCAACATTTAAACAAATGTTTAAAACACTGCTCTTGTTACCCTTTTCTAAGTGATTCCTCCAAGAATACTCCAGGGTTTCATACAATGTTTACACACAACAGAGGAAAACAGACTCCAAGCTGAAAGCCTCCAGTTCTATGCTAAAAGCAAGGTGTTTACAGGCTCAGGACATGCTTGAAGTATCTACAAATAATTCTTGCAAGTTCATTCACTTTTTAGGTGGCTAAACGGCTTTAGTATCATGTAGCTATTCAAAGAGGAATAACTGCTAACTAAAGAATTCCCTCATCAATGTACCCATGCCTGTAATGTTGAAATATATGCTTTAATATGGTGGAGACTACTGCTCTTGCCAGGTGACAAAGCTTGCTGTGGTCAAGTTTCACATTACTTCTGAGGGATGGAGTCTGATCTATGAAAAGTGATTTGTGTGCAAACCAAGCATAGGGAGTCGCCAGTTGAGTATGACAGGGCTGGAGACTAGTTTTGTCTGACTGGCAGAGGTTATACAAACATAAAGCAGAGTTAGGCATCTGAAACTGTATTTAAGGACTTAAATTACTTTGCAAATACAAACTACTGTGTGATCATTTTGGTAGCAGGGGGAAGGGGAGGGGGTTGGCCACAGGGAGTAGCTTCTGTGAGAAGCTGCTAGAAGCTTCCACCATGTCCTACAGAGCCAATCTCTAATGGCTCTGAAGATGGACATGCGAGAGGTTGGTAACACTCCTGTGATGACATATTTAAGAAGAAAATCAAAACAGCACATGGGCAGTTTTTTCCAAGAGCAGCAAGACGCCTTGGCTGGTGCCATCCCGGCCTGAGGTGATGTGCTGCCGTGGCTGCCGCCATCTTGGCATGGCCTGTGGCGAGCTTTGCCTGCCTGGCTACCCCTAGCCAGCCACACCCCAGGCAGAAGGGCAGGAGCAGCAGCGGCGGCTTCTCCTTCCCGGCACCCCACGTGAGGAGAGGCATTGAATAGCAGCAGCGCAGTGGCAGCCACCACTGACGCAGTGACGGCGGAGCCACGTGGCCAGCAGCGGAAATGTGGCAAGCGATTCCCTGACACAGAACCTAGACAAAATCAGCCTCTCAGTGCTGCAGGGTCCTGCAGGGGTCTTTGAATTAGTGGAACTTGTTGGCAAGTTCCAAAACTGCTGTGAGCAGCAATTTTTTCTGCTGGTCAGAAAAGATGAGGAAGTGAGGACATGTGAGGGAAAACAACATGGCGGCACCAAGGTCAGTGGAAAAATAAGAGGGGGGAGGAGGTGCTCCAAGCTTCAGAGCTGAGATTCCTCTGCAGGCTGTGATGAGGACTGTGATGAAACAAACTGTTCCCCTGCAGTGCATGAAGTCCACAGGAGATGCAGAGATCCACTCACAGTCTGTGTGAAAAGTACTCACACTGGAGCAGGAGGATGCCAGAGAAATCTGTGATCCAGTGGGAGACCCGAATTGAGAGAGAGCCCCTGCTTCCAGAGATAGAGAGAGAGGGCCCTTGCTTCCAAACTAGAGCAGCCTATCCTTAGAGGAATGCACCCTGTGGATGAGTGAGCCATGCCACAACAGTTTTGAGAAGACTGTTTGCCTGTGGGAGGGACCCCACACCACAGCAGAGGAAAGATTCCTCTCCCTGAGTGAACAGAAGATCTTGAGTGCTGAACTGACCAGAATCCTCACATCATGTCTCCTGGTGCTGTCAGTTGGAAGGAGGGAGGGGCTGGGTGAAAAAAGGTGTTTTAAAAGCTTATTTAGCTTCTCATAATCCTCTTCAGACTCTGCTAATAATAAATTATACCTTTTCATTTGAACATGTTTTGCTCTTAGAGTGTTTTTGTCCCAGTCCTTATCTCAACTCATGAGCCCTTCATAATTTTTCTTTTTTCCTCTCCTCTGCCCAACTATAGCAGAAGAGAGTGAGCAAATTACTTTTGTGGGTGCCTGGCAGTTGACCAATATCAAACCACGACATACCATAGTCTGTTTGGTTACATGCTGTGCTGTGCTGCGCTCTGCTTTTTATTAC
This sequence comes from Irena cyanogastra, assembly GCA_013397155.1. NCBI lineage: Eukaryota > Metazoa > Chordata > Aves > Passeriformes > Irenidae > Irena > Irena cyanogastra. Next base: position 199,740 of record VWZV01007084.1, on the reverse strand, counting down.
ACTTTGCTTCCTCTGCTGCAACATCTAAACAAAAGTAAAGGCAAAGAGATGCAGGAGAAGAAGGAATATTTGAGTGCTTCAGGCAGCCAATGCTGCTCTGGAAACTCCCAGGCTCCCTGCCTTGTTATCCTGCTCCCCAGGAGATGCACAATACAGGCCTGACAGAGTGATTCAATTTCTGACTGCCACTGAAGCCACTGCAAGCCCCCCCCGAATATATCAAGTGGTGTATGTTGTGATACAGCCTGAAATATCAGTCCTGAGGCATTTGAAATAAAACATCAGAAAATATTGGGCATAATTGGTTATCATTACTCCTATATCTTCCTCCCTTTTCTATTATATCAGGTTAATACCACCTGTTTTAGAGAGAAGTTCCATTGATTGATACAATCAGTACCGCTCGTAAAGCTCTGAAGAATACTGACTGTTTTACAAGAGACATCCATAGTACTTGGCAACTTCCATAAGAAAGTTAATATATGTGTAGTAGGGTTTGCTATTGTGTCATTAATAATGTTCCTGTTTGCACTTTGCATAAGGAAGAAAAGAAGGACTGTTCTAGTGTACATTGGCTGGGGTGGGTGCACGTCCAGTGTCTGGGGACTGAAATTGTAGAGGCAAGCCAGCGTGGCCATACTGTGCATGCTGTCTTTGCCATGTTAGTTCTGATCTCCTACTGAGTCCCCCTCTTCCCTTTACAGTCATACATGTGGGTACGTGGCTGTCCAGCCATGGATATACATATGCATGCAAGAAGCTTGCAAATTTTAGTTTTCAGGTGTCAAAAGAAAAAACCTCAAAAAACAAAAAACACTGAAAAAGTAAAACACAACCTTTAAAATTATACTTACTTTTGGTGATTCCCAGTGTTCTCCCTCTCTTCCTCTGTAAGTCTTCCCTCATCTTGTTCTTCTTGCTAATCTTCATAACTTTCTTCTCCTTTTATGCTAATTTTCCATCCTTCTAGCCTGTCATTGTCCCATTCTCTTCTTTGTTCCCTCAAACCTAACCATTGCCCTATGTTTTCCTCTCTTTCTTTCCTTCTTTTGTTTCCCACCTCCTCTCACATTCTGTTTCTTCCCAGCTCTTGCATTTTTCCTGTACACAGGGATGAGGCACTACAAGCATAGGAGATTTCTCTTCCTTGCAGATCAGCAGTACAATGCCAATAACACTAACAAGAAATAATTTCAGGGGAAAAAGTTGGTTCAGTTTCTACAGTGTTGGAGCATGTTCACTGTAAGAAGTTCGGATACTGTAATAATTCACTTTTCATTGTAAAAATGCAAACAGCAATATTCAGATATGCATAACTTTCTCAGATCAGTGTATATAGTAGCAAAAAGCAAACTACAAATTTTACTTTCTCCAAAATTTAAATCCTTAAGTAAAAATCTGTGTCATGATGACGTTTCCTAATGGAAACCATTGTTAAATATTAGAATACGCAAAATTTCCAGTATTGTTATTGCCTCTGACAATTTGATATCAAAGAGAGACACAGATAAAATTGTACTGTTTTCAAAATATAGAGAAAATCCAAGGTCAGCTTGGAACAGAACATTAACATGTGTATAAGTATGCATAATTTACATTGAATATACACATCTGTTAAGGGCTCCCCTAAAGTTTACAGTTATAAAGAAACTTTCTGATATTGGCATCTTCTGTGCAGGATGATTTCAGCAGAGAAAATCTGAAATTAAATAAGATGGGCAGGAACATTGAAGATGGAAGAAATCTCTCCTAGTACTGCAAAAGTTTGGAATAACAAATGACAAATCTAGAAGCATCAGAGATTCATGTTCTTTAATAGTCATAGTTCTCTCTCCTCTCCAAGTAATGAAACCTCACAAAATGTGAGCTAGTTTTAGAAATAAGAATAGGGTAAGAAAAAGAAAACAGCAGTTCACAAATGTCTTATCTCTAGAATATACATCAAGAAATAAAACTAAGTGAAACAATGTGGAAAGACATTGATAAAGCAAGTGATTTTACAACAGTCAGTACAGAAATGTCAATGAAGAGAGAAGGTCAGCATATATGCAAATGTGAAAAATTACAATACAAAGCACTACATGCAAACAAAAATGCTGCAAAGAAAGAAGGTACAGATGCAGATTCAAATACAGTGTAACACAGTAAATATCCACTGATCACTGGTTTAAAATGCTGTATCCAAAGTCTAGATCAAGAGTTTGAGCTACTGACTGTCCTAGCATCCAGGGGTTTTATTAAATCAGTAGTAAAACTCTAGGAGACATTTGTGATGCATGAAGAGGCTTCTTAAGAATACTTCTGATACCACAGTGTATCTCAAGTGTCCTGTATTCCATTTGTTCCTGGCCCTTCAGTTTAACTCTTTCCTAGCTTCCTCTCTTCCCTTTTCAGATATTTGAGAAAGGTTTGTGCTTGGACCATCTTCCTGTGTTCTCCAAAGCCTGCCTGAGTTTTTGAAAGCCTGGGAAGAAAATACCATATAACAAGTAAGGTGTTTTGTCTCAGCAGCAAGGGAAAGGATATTTTCATTTGGTTTTGTTTCAACTACTCCTGCAGTAGTTGGCATGAGTTCTTCCTTTTAGGAAAGGAGTAATGATTAATAGATTTGTTAATTACATGCATTCTAGAAAGCACAGAAATACATTGCTAATTATTTGAAATATTTATTGCAAACTCAAGGGCATGGTTACTATGGGTGTTTGAGCTAAGCTAATTGCTTTGCAATTTTCAGAACTAGGTTCTTGTAAAAGACATAATTCTGAAAATCAGAAATATATTTAAATGGGCTAGCCTGAAACAGTCTACCTGAAGATTTAGAAGAAGTTCTCCAAATGCTGTGTAGGGTTTTGTGACTTGGTAAGCAGTTTCAGTTCCCAGATATCTGTAAGGCTGGGAGCTTGTAATGAGTCAGCTAGAGAAGTGAGTCAGTTAAACCTGAAGAATCACTGAAAGATACCGTTTGAAATAAACCAAATTTTTCTGGCTGTAAGAAACCTTTATCGGACTAGTCTCTACATAAATCAGCACCCATGTGCGTTTTCTCTGGCCTAATAAAAAGTGTAGCATCTGAAAGCAGTGCTATGGTTCTTGGACAGATAGAACCAGTGAAGGGCAACCTCACGGACATAGAAAGTGTTGAGGGAGAAAGGCTGAGGGTAGTGGTAGGTGTTGCAACCTGACTGAGGCAAGTCAGGTGAGTTATGAAGGAAAGGAACGGGGTTAGAAGCCCTGGATCATGTGTCTAACAGTCTAACATCAGTGAGTCCAGCTTTTGAAGTAGGCGGGATCCTAATGGGAGCCCTTTGCAGGTGTGTTCTGGTAATTTTGTCATTTTGTATTTCGGGAAATAAATGTAAGCTCTGGGAAAGAGGCCCTTTATCAAGCACACCTCCAGAAGTGTTGGCTTTTCATTCCTAGGAGGTTCTGCTCAATTATTTCATTTTCCTTCTTACAGTATCTTTCTCAGCTTAGTGTTGCAATAAAATGAACGTCACTTCTTCTGAGAGACAATGGAGGTCTTCAGACAGCTCAGCTTTAGTTATAAACCAGACAATTTTCCATCACAAAAGGAGGAAGTATCTCCAAGGGCTATAATCCTCTCTGCTTCTCCTCATGTACCACTTCTGGATACCAGTGTCCTGTGCTGCAGTGGGGCAGAGGGATACCAGCCCTTGCAGAATAGGGAAACAGAAAATGCAAAAGGGAAAGTTCCATCAGCTTTACTTAGCAGCAGAAAGAACACATACCAGGCAAACCCACTGTCTGTTTTAGGCATGCAGTACAGGCACTTCTCATGTCATTCTACCTCTCCCATGACTTGAGGGAAGACACAGGCTCTTTGGACAAACTTAAGAAATTTTGCAGTGACATGCTCTGCCCTTGGGCTGCCTCTGGTGGGACCGAAGGTAGGGTGGAAGGATGATCATGTAACAACAGATATTCATGTGCCATACAGACCTCCATTCTGATAGAAAAGGTAAGCAGTAAGAAGCCTCACAAGTCCAGAGTCCATAGGTTCATCATGGATCATTCCTCTTTTCCTTTCATGTGGCTGCATATACTTATTTTGTCACTGATGCCTGCATGTCCCCTCATTCCAGCTGGGTGCTCAGTGCAGGAATTTCACATGTCAGGGAGGGCGGGTGACATATGGATATCATAGGGGCTGAAAGGGGTAGTTAATCCTTTCAGCCTATTACCTGATGCCAGGAATCCATGTGGCAGCTTAAAAAACACACTGTCATTTTGGTAGCTCTTTGACAAAGGTATCTCTTCTTCTTTCATATTTACTTTTCCACTGTGGCAGGGTCAGCAAAATATGAGTTTCTCTTTTTCACACAGTGTTTTTACAGAGCAGTTTCTCTGGGCCAGATGTCAGCCCTGATAGGATGTGGACTTCAAGACCAAAACATGAAGAGTTCAATCAGAGGCAGGACCTTGGGCACCCATATTGCATTGTGATTTTTCCCTTGGTACAGCCTAGCTGCCTTGAAGATTGGGAGAAACGGAAGAATTAAAATTAACCTAATATGGCCCAAAGATATAAAACATGAAATTCTCCAGTGCCTCTTAGACCCACAATGATAAACCATCCTCAGAGAAACATCTTGCTCCAGAAGTACTGGAACTAATGAATCCTGATTTCCTACAGATTTGTGTTCTGTGGGTTGACCGACTTGTGTGGTCTAAGAAGATGTATGCTTTTTGGGTGGCTGGAGAATGTGTGAGGTCTCTCTCTACATGGATTTGTTGCTTTCTCATAAGGTGTGTTCACAGTGTGTTTTCTCCAAATCTGGGCAATAGATTGGGGATGACTGTCTTTAGCCAGCTGCTTATTGTTAGAGGCTTATAGGAATGTGTCTTTATTGGCCAGAAGATTCAAATGCTATTAGGAGGGACACAAACATTGTATAAGCCTTGCTTCCACAGGCAATGGGTATAAACATCTGTTGTTCTCCCTCTGCCCTCTGCTCTACACTATCTTCTTTCTTTCATGGTCTTGCTGCTTCTCAGTAGTCCTGTTTCCTCTCAGGAATGGATACACCCTGTTGGCTATAGGGAAGCAACCTCTCTCCTGGTTTATTCCATCATTTCCAGTGAACCTGCCCTGATACTACTATCTTCATCCTTGCTTCTCTTAAAACTCTGTTTCAGAAAGGAACTAGGTTCAGGAACAATTCACCTGCTGCTAAGAGCAGTCCCTGTGGAAGGTCAGACAGGCTTAGCCATGCTTTGTCTGTTGCAGTGGTACCAGCCATAAACTTTTCTTCTCTGCAGGTAAGAAGGAAGCAACTCGCTGTGTAATCTAGGGTCCACTTTTGACAAGGAACCATTGTACTGAATATGTTTCTTAATCAAATGAAAAAAATGCCCAAGTATATTTTAATGTTGATTCATACTATCGAGTTTGGTAGGTGTTAGATAAGAACCAAAGCACCCCTGCTTTCAATGCACACCTTTGCCCAATGGGATGTTGACTGTAAGGTCAGTTGGGAAATGACACACCAATACACACTTAAGAATCTTGTATCCAACAAGGCTGAAAGGTCTCATTTGAAAAATATTTTCCACTGATCAAGCACTGTCAGTTTTTCATACTATATATTGGATGCTCAAAAAAGGAGGTATAGTGTTGATATGTTTCTCCTATATGACCTCTGAGTTAAGTGCTCTAACTGCTCTCAAGTCATTTTCAGGTGGGCTGAGTGTTTTTAATTTCATTTATTTTCACTTCAATGATAAATAATGCTATCTGAGTAGGTTATTTCACATTTTAAGGAACACTGTCTTTGCAGAAATACTGGCAATTCCCTTGCACAAAGCTAGTTGACAACCAGAGTTTGCAACCTTTAGAAAGCACAACTGTATAAGAATATTTCAATTTTGCTTGGGAAGAAAAGAATGAATAGTTCAGAAAGGTAGCTATGGCATTTTTAATTTGAAAAACATCCAGGTTATTCTTTAGAATTTTCTAGAAGCAGCAGGGAGCTGTGTGCGCTGCCAGGGAACCAGTGATTCCTGATGTCTCCCGTGCTGTCCCTTCCTGGTAAGAGTCTTGTGGGAAGTCCAGGGAGGGCCCAAAACTGCCATTGAAAAATAGGAAAGGCGGGCTTCAGAGAAGCCACCCCAAATTATCTAAAAATCAGTTATTTCTGCAGGATAGTTTGATTTTGCCATAGCAACATTCACTAAATTGAACCAGTTCAGTCATCAAATTTCCCCCTCACTTCTGCTCTCAGGAGCTCCCCAGAAACATTCCCCTGCTCCGCACCCCAGGCTCTGGCTCCCCTTCTCTCAGCCAAACCAGATAAAACCTTCTGTTCACCAGCCAAATGCGAGCTCGGCGGTAGCGGGCATGGGCGCGGGGCTCCTCCTCATCTTGCGGGGCTCCTCTAGGTGGGGCAGGCGAGTTTTCGCAGAGACGGGAGCCCGCTCCGGCGCCCGCGGCTCTGCCGAACTTCCCAGCGGAGAGCGAGAAGAAGGAGAAGTTGCGAGCGGACCGCGGGGCCGTGGGCTGACGGCTCCGAGGTGTTTGGGCTGACTGGGAACCAGCTGGGGACATTGATTACAAACTTTATGAGCGGAGGAGACGCGCCCTGGCACCTGTGAGAGCCCGAGCGAGCGGGACCCTGCGCCCTGTGCCCGCCGGAGCAGCTGCGGGCATCCCGCTCTCTGTGCCCGCCGGAGCAGCTGCGGGCATCCTGCTCTCTGTGCCCGCCGGAGCAGCCCTTCTCCGGGCTTCGGAGGCCGTGAGCCCGTCTGTGCAAGGTAGGCTCCCGTTTCTGTGCTCCCGTCGAGTACGCCGGCTGTTTCTCCCCAGAGCCAGCGTGTCTCTGGTATGGGATCCACTCTGTCACGGGGATGTCACTGAGGGCTGTGGCTGGAAATCATGCTGAGTTTAGGCTTCGTTTGAGGGAGGTCTACCATCCAGTGAGTGTCTCTGCTCCTAGCACAGGACTAAAAAACTGGTTTTTTCTTTGAATGCTAGAAATTAGTTACAGTTCCTGGTAGTACCTTTGGTTAGAAGTTAGTTTCTTCACACAGAATGTGTGGTAGACTTTTTTCGTTATTAGAAGTACTGATGTTCTGACTGTTTTCTAAACTCTAGGGGGTCCAGTGGGTTTTTTATTTCAATAGAAATATAAATTTCTCCAGAGGATAGTGTAACTGCTCTTTCAGGTTTTGTGTTAACATTGCAAACTAATTTGCCTGTATTTTTTACACTGCTGCTATTCTTTTGAAGTCCCAACCACTGCTGTAAAATATCACAGTATTGATAGTGTTGTGGCTGACTGCATACACGTGACTACATGTTCATAGCATTCTGATTTTTATTTTCCCTCCTTCCACAATCTCTCTGTGAAAGGATACTGCGAGACTGAAGTCCAGAGAGGAAAGCAGGCTGCTGCCCACACTGAGAAGTACCTGGGCAGAGTGGTGTTGCATGCCTGCTCCAAGCACAGACCTGTAGCCATATGTGGTACCAAAGTAGCTTTGAAATGCCCAGCTATGCCTGGGGGAGCAGGGAGCTCAGCTGGGACTGCAGAACCTGCTCCAGTGGTGAAGTGGCCTCGGTGAACCTTGCACGACTATGAAAGATTGTCATTTGTACTGAGCTGGGTGGTTTTAGCTGCTGCTGCTGCTACGGCTACAGCACTGATACTGTGTATTAGAAAAAGTGCAGATAGACACTGGTATGCAAAAGAGAAAAGGTGTTTTCATCTTTACAGCTAGTGAAGCTTTAGATATTATATGAAAGGGCAATGGATGGCACTTAGAATATCACCCTATGGGGTGAGAACCTCATCAATAGTACAACAATTCCAAGGAGCTTAGTGACCACCACCACCTTGGGGTACCACCCCAGACCTCTCTACATGCCTCAAAGCACAAGGAAATCTTTCACACTTTTGGCTGCTGTTCATTCGAGGAGATAAAACCAATGGCCATGCTGCCCCTCCTCTGCAGCAGAGGTGGGAGTTGATGTATGCTGCAGTTTCAAATGATAGGTCTTGAAATGTTTTGGGCAAGTGGTGGAAATCTCTGGCAGCTGTATGGGAAAAATTGCATGAGATCAAATTTTTAAAGGAAACTAATGTGACTGTGCAAAGTAGGGTCAAACCCCATGACTATTATCAGGATTACTCAGTTCTTTGTTCTTCTCACTCAGAAATGTCTAAGTTGTACAAAGTGAAAAGAGAGAAAGTTTGGGTATCCTCTATTGAAGACCAATACTCATAAGAAATTAATTGATAAATTCAAAAAGACAAGAACTGTCAAATTAAGGGAATATATTCAGCAGCAGCAAGTTTGGCTCCACACCACTCAGTGGGAACAATTCCACATTCAGGTAACCTCCTGTGAACCCATTTTCACTGGAGATCATTGACAATGGTGGAACTGTTACCAGAGCTTAGCCCAGTTCTTTTGGTTGGTAGAGCACAGTGTAGCTGTGTTCTGTTTGCAATAATGTAGTCTGACCACAAGAAAGAGCTCAGATGAGAATGTGCCCAGAAAAAGCCAGCAGGCTTTTTTTTTTTTTTTTTTAGTACATAGATAGCTTTTGCAGAAAACCACTGGCATAAATAGACTGATTTTTCTCTGTTGCAGCTAGATGAAAAACATGTGATGTTTTAATTTTTCACATAGGATCGTGAGATGGTCATTTTCAAGGCATCATGCTGAATTGTGTGCCATGGAAATCATCTCACTGAAAATGTTGAGCTGAATGCAATTTTACCATAGCATTGTTAAGAATTCCTCTGAAAATTACTTCACATGGAATATTTCAACTTTATGTGTTAAAGTGGCATTTCTTGGAGGACTGAAATATTTCAACAGTCTAAAGTTTCTAACTGAACCCATATAGCTGTGCTAGATAAATGATCCAAGTCTCAGTTTTCAAGAAATAGCAGCATAAGCTTTTGAAGATTAGATTAATATTAAGATAATGTTTTTCTCATGTTGTCATCAATGGAGGAATTCCCCTCTAATATCAGCAATAGAGTTGTTTCCTTTAACTATGCTAGGATGGAACTGGGTCTCAGATCATATCTATGATATTTCTCTTTTCAGCTAAAAGGTAGATAAATTGCAACGTGAACTACTGCCTATAGCAGAATAACCAGAGAGGTGCCAGCATGGCCCCACCCTACATGAGTCATTGGTGTGAAGCTGCATGTAGACCAGCCTTTCCATTCACTCCTGTAAAATGTATCTCATTTCTCCTTCTGATTATTCTGAAACCAGGTCTTTACTGCCTTCTGGTGCCCTCCTGGCCCTCAAGACCCAGTATATATTTTACGATGCAACAGAAGATAATGGGTACCCCTTTTTGCTCAACAGGTCCAGAAGCAGCAGCTTTTGTTGCAGAAAACCGTTCTTTCCTTAAATTTAGAAAACTTCTGGCTGGTGTGTCAATAGGTCAGAGAGGTATTTGCGAAAACAGAGACACATTCTTGCCATGTATATTCCAAGAAAGCAAGTGCCTGTAAAGAGTTAGATTGTTACTGAACAAGGATGGAATTGTGCTATGTAAGACTGTCCACCTTGGCCAAGTATAACTGACCTCTGTCGATTTTGTCTTTATGGACAAAATGTTTGACTATACTTGTCCCAGAAAACTAAGAACCTTCATACAGTGAAGACTGGAACATACGAATACTATCTGCAGGCCAAGTAACTTGCTGTTCCTTTGTTTGATTTATCACCCATCCAATTCTATTACAAATGGATAAGATTCTGGGCCCATGCAGTCAATGGCAAAACTCCCACAAGGATGGTGAGCCTAGCTCTTGCTGGCTCTTCGGCAACATTCAGTGATCAAACACTGTTTCCTGAATCATATTGACTTTGCACACATTTCTTCTGACTTGACGTAGATCAGCTTTTTCAGTTTCTTTCCACTGGGGAAATCAGAACAAAAGTAGAGAGGACATTATTTTCAAATTCAGAAGGAGTCCATTAGAAACAAAAGAATAAAAGATAAACAAAAACTACTTAAAAAGCATTATCTGCTATTGTCTTATGAAGAAGTTAAAGCTTTGCCAGTGGATTTTCAAATCTCTGTGGAGATGGAGTCAGGGCCACATCCTCCTGATCTGACGCAAGCAAGTGCTAGTTTTGAAATGTCAGAAGTGTCATTCTGTGAAGTTAAGCCACAATGCTTGAACTGAATCACCCACCATGAATCTAGCAACAGGTTTTACATTGCCACATTACCATAATGTCTGACCATCTGCAGTGCAAAATCAATAGCTAAGTCCCTGGTGGATTTCATAGAATTTCTGGCATTCTTTTTCAGACTCTGTTCTGCAGAACTGAGATTTTTTTATTTTGTTTGGTGCCTGAAATTCTTCCTGTTTGCTTTTTGGGAGGAGACGACTCATAAGAGTTTATATAGCAAAAGGGACTGCCAGAGCTGTGTAAGTTTTATAGCAGAAAGACTTTTTGAGGAGGTTGATGTTGTCCCTTCCCTCTTCCACAAGGAACTTCTCCAGCAGTTGATGGTATCTCAGCTGATCCTTGCTTCACTTGTAGCATAGGAAGCTAGGAGGGTCTCAATGACCTGACTATCCAGGTTCCTGCTCTGATACTAAAATGTGCATGGTATACTGTATTTTGAGAATGTTGCTTTGATACTGTCAATGGCTATGGGTGAATTGGGGAGCAAAAGCAATAGAGTTCAGAAAACTTAGTTTGGTTATACTTGAAGCGTCCTGAATGTTGATGGACCTGACAGCCTTTTGATCTTCAAGTCTAAGATCAATCTAGTTGCTACCCTTCAGCATCCAGCTCTTCCCAGCCAATCTTAAGTGAGATACTTGCTCCCTACTGGAGCCTGGCATGGAAAGATCCGTGAGTTCCATTTTCTTGCTGTCTTTGTCTCTGCTCTGCAAGTGCTGATGAATGCACATCCCCTGAAGATCAAGTTAATGAGCCTCTGGTTCTTTGGGCTTTGCAGCCAGGAAGGATATGGTGCTGCAAAACCTAGCTGCATCCAAGTCCAAACCAGGTCTTCGGTAAGAAGGGACCCAGGAAAGGTTCACCCTTTCCCCTACCTCCCCTGGAAGTTGTGTTTCATACGAAGACTAGGCTTTATCCTCTGTACAGCAATGTAACAGGCTGGGGACCAAAGCAGAAACATATGGACAAATAATGAGAGAGCTTTAATTCTGACAGTGCATCCATCTCTTCCTTTGGCTATATCACAAACAAAAACTACTGAAGTGCCAGTTAAGCAGCATACAATTATTTGCAGATTGAGTGTCAGAATTTTACATTTCATTTGAAGCAAGAACCATTTTATTAGTTCAGGATTAGATATTTGTAATTATCCAAGCTAGGAGAATGCATTCCTAGGACATGCTCCATTTTTCTTTTGGAACTCTATACACACTCCACTTCCTGGGAGAAGGATCGGGGGGGAAAAGATCTGTACAGTAATAGCTGATAAATTGAGGCTTTCTAGAACTTGGCTTCTGTCACTGAAAAGAAGAAGACTAAAAGACTGTACATCTATATCACACAGCTTGGAAGAGAAACACTGGGACTGCAAAAATATGAGGAAGAGATGATATCAAAGGCTAAAATAGGCAGAGTCTATTAAAATACCTGGTGCTGGTTTATAGCCTGCTCTAGTTAGGAACTATGAAACAGACGACATCCTCAAACACGGGGAGCTTCAATTTACCTCTTACAACAAAGCAAAATTTGAAATTACCATCCTTAAGTAACATTTGTCTTCCTATTGGATTCCACAAAAAACAGAAAGGCTGGGGACATGTTCTCTTTTTGTCACTCGGGATTTTACCATTTCTTCTCTCGGTGAGTAGCTGGTGACAATGTGTCCCCTGTGTCCCCGTTTGTATTTACACACATAAGAAAGAATGATCTGTGGGCTGCCACCCATACAGTGGTACGTGACAGAGGGACAAGCAAAGCAGCAGCACCTTCAACTGGCCACCCCCTTTCTTTCTGAGTGTTTACCACCTGCACAGCAGGCATGGCTCAATGGCTTGTGGGCTCACCTCCAAGCCACAGGGGTTTATGGCCTGGCGGATCCGCATAAGCTGAGGCTGGCGTGAAGTCTGGCAGTCTGAAGCTGGTTTCACGAAGCATCCAGTTTTGCCAGCTGCAGGAGGGTAATAATTTCCAAGAGAGGGACAGAGCGCACAGCTGAGGGCAGTAACTATCTCAGCTGTCACCATTTATTCCATCACCAAGTCTGAGTGTCAACACCCTCCAAGAGAGACAAAAGTAAAACCAAGTATCCAGGCATTGTGGTGCACAGATTTATTTCATTAAATTCAAATACTTCCCTATGATGAGTCTTCTCTCTTTAAATTTTCCATACAGAAAAAGCATGCACTAATATATTGCCAATTGGAGGGGTATATTTTCTGTGCATGTGTAGATCCAATTGGTTTCTTTGGGGTGTAAAATACAAAGGAAAAAGTCGTTGTTCTTGTCTTGCTCTCAATTTTCAAAAATTGCCAGTTCTTATAAGCAGACCAAAACAGATAACAGATGGCACTGGCTAGCAACAAGGAAACCTAGATGCAAATATTGTATGGTATATGAAGAACGTCGCTGATGTGGCAGGGTTATGTTTTCTATCATGGTTTATAACCATTTGTGAGAAAAATCCAGTACTAGCACTTTGTGGTATTTAATTGGATGTGAAAGGTGCAAATAATTCAGCTGGCGATCAAATGATATAATTGGTAATTAAAAAAAAACAAAAACCGAACCAGATAAAATTAATATAAAGGGATTCAATAGACTTCCCAGTAAAGCCAATGAGAGACTCTCTAGTCATGTCAACAGGTATCCAACCTGCCTGTCAATTTCTGATTTTCTTCCAAGATCCCCATGTAGACAGGCTACACTGCAAAGGAGAAATAAAGGGTGATTGTCTGTGAATGCTTTCCTGGCCCAAGTGATCAGTCAGTGGTTTTCACAGACAACAAAATCAGGCACTACGCAGGGTATCTCAGAGAAAGCAGCAGGTCCAGCATGTCAGCCTTATAGGTGCCTTGCACCCCTGCTCTCCAGACCTGGATATCTTCACAATGAGCCAGGAGCCACAGCTCGGCTGAGCTACAGGAGTGTGCCCAGTAAAGTGCAGGTCTCCCAGAGCTTGCATAAGGCTGTTTCTAATTTAGTTTTGGTGGAAGTCAGACTAAACAAACAAATGGGTGTCTCTGCTGCAAATATCTATGCATGGGGAAACACCAGGAGCAACTTTGAGGAGGTAGTGAGTGCTGCCCTTGGGGGTACAGCACATGGGAGAGGCACGTCCACATGTAGATGATACATCTGCTTGCAGCTTGATGAGTGTACATATTTTCCACTCACTCCTGCCCGCAATGTCACCTCTACCTCCACTTTTAAATTGCACCTTCCATAGCAGGGAAGGCAGCACAGGTTAAAAAACCCCTAAAATCCCACCAACTTCTCTTTCCTACCAAGCGTGAAACTCCTCTTGTAGCAAATGAGTATCAGATACAAACCCTAGAATGAATAGTAGAACACTGAGCAGCTGGAAAGCTGGAAAGTTGACGTCTGATACCTTGGTTGGGTGAGATTACAATTAAATGCCTTTTTTTCCTGCAGAAATGGGTGCTTGCCAAATCTCCAGTGTAATATAGAACACTTGCTTCTTGTGCTGCGAGCTCTAAGATATCAGAGCTTCTATGTACAGCAGCAGACAGATGCACTCAAAATGACAGAGCAATTGCTCATATTTACTCTCTTTCCCTCTATCCCCAGTGCCTGTAGAGGCAGATCCATGGCAGTGAGCACAGTCTAACCTTGTTGGTAGAAGGATGTGGTTAAATGCTCACTGATTTTTTTTACTAGACTATGAGTCTGTTGATGTGGTGCCAGTCAAATACTGACAGAAATGAGAGAGCTGTGAAGCTCACTTGTTCATTAATGCTCCACTTGTAAGTTATGTGCCTTAGTAAGTTACTTTGCTGGTAAAATACCTTTTTCCTAGTCCTTCACCCATTTAACACTGAATCTATGCCTATAGAGAGCATCAGAGCATCACGAGTTTTCTTCATCATATGTATAAAAATCAATTTTTCTTTCAGGGTTTTCTTAATACTCTTTTTGTGTTCAAGTAAAGCTGTCACTGAGTTCACTGAGGTTTGCCCACGCAAGGAGCGAAGGCTCTGTCCCCTTGGGATTACACAAGCCATTTTCTAGTAATTTGTCTGCTAAGGTGACAGATTTCCTTATTATAGCACTGAAAACAGGAACTTCACTGTCTTCTAACAGAAATGACTTTACGTATTTTATGAAACTGAGCCAAGGCACTGCTCTTGTCAGCTGGAGTTGGTGGCTGTTTGGTTGGTTTGGACATGAGAATTATCTACTTCCCCTTCCTCTTTTTTTGTTTTTGTTAATGAAAGCTTTTTACCTGACTAAAATACATAGCTGTGTTTTTCCCTTCAGGTCATGTTATCGGAAGCTTTGAGTTGGGGGTGGGAGTAAAGAAGTTCACTTACTAAGTAAGATTAAAGAAATTAAAGGCTAAGGCTCGTATTTAATTTTCCCTTCTAGATGTAATTTTTCATGCGGTGACAACATCAGAACCTTTTCAAGTTTTATAGCTATTTCACATTTGGCAGAAACAACAGGAAACCATCTGTAGAAAAGCAGGATTGTTGTAAGCGTAATATTCAGTAATGAAAAAAAAGATTAAAAGAAAACACTGTTATCTTTATGTGATAGCTTTGAAGGTGCAAAGAGCAAGATGCTTGCATTGCTACTAACTTCATAAAAATTTTCTAGATGAGTCAGCCATGGGAAAAAATGATTATTTCAGCAGAAGGAATAAATCCAATAAGAAATTTGACTTTTGGTTTTTTGTTGAGATTTCCATGATGACTGTAAAGATGCTCATGGTGAGGAAACTTTATATGCCTGTTTTCTGTAAATCATACTTACAATGGTGGAGCTTATAAGCACACACACAACTTCAAATAGTCACATTGTCCCACAAAAGGCAAGTAAGCTACTCATGTTCTTAAGCTTTAACTCCAGGCCTGAAAGCCTTTTCTAGACCAGGAAAAAAAAAATTGTGGAGATTTAGATGGTTTGTACTCTCCTCTGTTCCCATATGACAGGATGTGTTTGTTCTTGCTTTGTTGTGTTTTCTGTGCTGGAAAGGAGACTTCCAGACTGAAAAGGTGTATACTCATTGCTTGCAGGTAAAAAGTACTTTTTGCTGAAACTTATTTTGTTAATCGGGGTGTCACATCCCAAGGCTGCAGTTTCAGGGGTGCTCATGGTAGCCGCTACATAACTCTGAAGACCATGGTCATTCCTGTAAAGTCGTTGCATTGCAAATACCCTTTTCAGAATGTCCATTTAAGAAAGGGAAAGAACCGTTTTTTCAGGTGTGTTCTAGCATTTAGCCTGGGCTAAACCTGTCTGTAATTTCTTTTTCACTGACAGTGTTTCACATTTTTTAAACAGACCCAGTTTTAAGATAGCATTTCACCGTGCAAAAGTCAAAATGTGTCAGGGAACTGCAATATCTTCTTGTTATTAATGTCTTAAATTATAGCTAGACACCCTGTTTTTCCAGTTTTCGAGGCAAGTTATGAAGGCTGGTTTTTTTTAGTGCTGAGCTGATGAGACATTAAAGGTTTCTTTTTCAAATAGTTTGGCTGTTGGGTTGCTTCTTTCACTCACACCTGCCCCTTGACTTAGAAATTGTCTCCGCCTCTTCTGCATCAAACACTGAATTTACATAGGCACAAAGAAAGTGTGGAAGGCCAACAGCTCGCACCGTCATTAAGATGAGAATGCAAGAAGAACAAAGCAGCACAATGGTAAGAGAAATCTAACAATACCCTGCCTTGCTGCGAGTCTGACTAACCAGGGCTTTCCCACAGGAGGGAACGGTGCTGAGAATACCGCAGGATTAGCAGATGCATGCAGGGCTGCTGGCAGTGACTAAGCCAGCAACAGAGAGTGAGTCGAAGCTCTAGACATGAGTCAGGTTTTGAACTTGTTGTGGTTTGTAGCGGCTCTAAAGGCTTTGTATGGCATCACTGCAAGAGTCTGCCACTGCGAAGTGATGGGCATACAGCTGGTAGAGCCACTGGCTGCTTTGGAAGGAAGTGCTTGCTTCCAACAAAACCCTGTAGCTGAGCTCAACATCCACAGCACTGCCTTAGCATTATTTTAATGCCTTTACCAAAGTGCTCTGGCTTATTAATTCAGTAAGATCTTGCTAATTATGCAAGCCTCCCTGGAGAATTTTAGAGATGCTCATAAGAAACATCATAAAATTATTTCTTGAAATATATGTGACAAAAATAAGACAAAAGCAGTGGAATGATACATGTGTTTAGCAGTTAAACTAAAAAATCTTTTCTCTGTATGCATGCCCTTTCTTCTGGAATTCTAAAACACAGAAAGAAAGAAAATGAGAGGAAAGCATGATGCCTGGATTTGTTTTGTTTCTTCAGAACTTTCTGTTCATGTCTTTTAAAACAGTTTGGCATAAAGATTTGAGTGGGAAGACTTGAGATGCTCCCTCAGTTCTGATGTTATGTGTGTTTTTGCCATTTATTTTAACAAACTGTTGGTGTAATTATATATGCTGTTGCCTGTGTCTGTGTCAGAGATGGACTAAACTTGTGCAATTGCTGCGCAAACTGCTGAAACTGTATGAGTTTAATCAAAATGAGTGAAAGACATCTGCTTTGCCCCTTGCAAAGCCAAGTGCAAAGACAGTGCTAACAGCACAAGTTTCCCTGAAATACATGCAGAAGTTGCTCTCTGTGGTATTTTCCCTACCATTACTAACTCTAGCTGGATTAGTTTAACAAGAGGTGCACACAGACCTTTGCTTAGCTTCATAGACATGTCAACTTTTGCAGAAGAGATGCAAACTCATAAGCCATTCTCCTTAACTCTGCAATATTTTTCATCTGGAGTTTTTATGCTTTTTTTGTATATATAGATAAAGCACTTTTCCTTAACCACAGAAGAAAAATTAGTGCTGGGTGTGTGAAAAGTGCACAAAATAACAGGCACTCTCTGAGTCTGAGTCTTTGATTCAGCAGCACTCCGAGGTGAGAAGAAGATACTTTCTGTTAGATCACCTTCAAGGACTTAATCCCAAGGAGGAACTTGGATGCCTAGCAGACAAGTCACTTCACATGCTAAGTCTGAAACTTAGAAACTAAGAAATCTTGCTTGCCTCCTCTTCACCGCAGAGGTACCTACATACCTCAACACCCACGTTTGTATCCAGTGAGTTCCTTGCATGCCTAAACGTGTGCTTCTGGACATGCTTTACCTGGCTTGGCCTGTGCTGGATGAACAGACCCACATGCCACACGTCAAGTCCTTCCACTGAGCATGGTCACACTGCTACATGCTTGGGGAGCTCAGGTGAACGATCTGGACTCAATGTGTTTCTCAGCTGTGGAGACCTCAGCTGTTTTAC
This sequence comes from Irena cyanogastra, assembly GCA_013397155.1. NCBI lineage: Eukaryota > Metazoa > Chordata > Aves > Passeriformes > Irenidae > Irena > Irena cyanogastra. The sequence continues at coordinate 182,261 of VWZV01007084.1, read as the reverse complement.
TCACAGTAGTGTCCCCAGCCCCAGCTCTTGTGCATTCTAAAAGAGGTGTCTGCCTGTCTATTCCTTTTGGTTTTTAACTGTTACATTTTCCTAGGAATAAGTGACCAATTGGATAGCAAAAGAAAAAAAATACTGCCACATGGTAGCTAGGGTGTCCACACACACTTGCCAAAGTGTGTGGAGATGTGAGCTCTGGGTAATAATATATCTAAATTTAGTAAGAACTGCAGCCCAGTTTCCATACCCTGACCCAGGTGGTGCCCCAGCCACTAGGTTGGAAGTCATATGAGTGAGTGAAAAAGAGAGAAAAACTGTCTCATGCAAAACAGAAAAGCTGCAAGAGGAGGGAGCTGGACAAACCTAAGAGAGCCTGTGTAGCCATGCTGCCTGGCCAGGGACTCTGAACAGCTCCCTCTCTATGGAGCTCACCCAGCCAGCCCCCAGCCACTTAGAGGGAATGTTTCCAAAATCGTGTTCAAACAAAGGAGGATCTTGGCAGGTGGAGGTGTTTGGCCTTGTGTTGCCCTGTAGATGATGGGGATATTAAGTGCAAAGATATGAAGCAATGGTAGGAAAGGTTCCATAGGCTGGAATTTGGGGTGAGTCTGGAGGACTGTATGGCAAAGCCTTGTCAGGTTTCTATGCCCTGCCAGGGTCATGACCATGGCATTTTGAAAATTTCTGTTTTGAGGGGTCTCTTCCGAGACTCTGGCTGTAGCAAGGATGCTGCCACCTTCTGTGTCTGCTGTGGTGCACTGAGTCCTTTATGGCACTGTTCCTGTTGTGAATCTGGCCTGATCCCCAGTGAAGTAGGAAACTTTCCTGGGAAAAATGCTGGACATTAGCCCAGGCTAGTTAAAGTCAAAGATGGCTAAGAGGCAAATAGCTCCAGGAACACCAACATGCATGAAGGATGATTTCTGATGGATCAGTGTCTTGTGGCCAATAGCCAGCTCCAGATGAAGCTCTTCTCACTGGGACATTTGCAAAGACCTTGCTGCCATGTGCATTTGTCAGTGGCTCACAAGGCACCCTTGTCACATGCCATAGTGCACCATGAAACCTTTGGGGTCTGCGGGGGAAAGGGCTGGGGGTGCACAATTAAGCTGTGGAAGTGTGTGGGAAATTGTTTCATGGCCATGCAAAGCCCATTTGCTTTGGAATCCACTTAAAATTTGGGTAAATACACCCAGTTTAAAAAAACACAAAACCACAAAGTAGCCCTCCTGCAAATATCCAATAACCCCATGGCTTTGGCACTCTCTTGAGATGCAGGTGTTGGAAATTCAGCTCCCTGTTCCAAATTAAACAGAGGGAGTATTTGATGTTGTCCCATTTTACTCAAAGTGTGTCATACACCTGCACCAATAAATTGATCTGTGGAAACCATATACTCTTCTGAAATGTGCTAACCATACCCTGTAATCAAGCCTTTAGTCCTCACTAAAGTTATAGCAATCCATTTTAATCTCTTAAAGAACAATTACTTGGAGTGCAAGCAGAGAACACAGCAGAGATTTAGGAGAAACATGTTGCAGGACAAACTTCAGTGAAGGGGTAGTAGGTGGTATCAATGTGGTCATCTTAGGTTTGCATTTCCAGGCTTTTGAGTGGCTTTGAAGTTTAAATGTTCTACAGTAACTATAGTAGTTTCTGAACACTGACATTTGTATTGTAAACTAATGGGTTTTGGTTGAGAAACTGCTGACTGAGCTAATACACCTTTCTGTTAGTAGGCATGCTGACTTCAGCTGCTGCTTTGGGAGTGGGAACAGCACAATTTGATCTTTATGTTTTAAAAATTGAAGTTACTCCCTTTTGGAGAAGCTTTATTGGGCACATAAATTAGGGAGAACCATTTTGTATCTCTGTATACAGCTTTGACTTCTTCCTACAAGAAGAATACATGTGTGAGAAATAAACAGGACATCAGGGATTCTGGTGAGGAGCTTTAGATATGTAACAGTCTGGGCAAGAAAAATGTACAGAACTGATTCCATGCAGACAGGCAAACTCAATCATTGTTTCCTCAAGGCTTTAAACTTACGTCACCATGAGGTGCTAAGAGACGAGGCAGTGTTATGGCGGGTTTTTTTGGTTTTTGTTTTTTGGGTTTTTTTGACAGATTTGTATATCCAGTATGTCATGACATGACAGCAAAGATGAAAGGGTTTTAATTGGCATATAATTTTTGTGGGTTTGGGTCACTTTCAATTACATGTGAATAGTGCAGAAAAAAAACAACAAACACAGCTTATTAGTAACAAAGAAAAATGCTACCCTTTCTGCTGCAAACTTGGGGGCTGAGATTTGATATAATTAAACTCAGTGTAAAAATAACTCATCTATCAATACCATCATTTATCATGAAAGGATGAGCTCTCTGTAATGCATGGTTTGAATTAACTGTCGCTTGCTGTCAAAGTGACTGGGATGCTGTGTACACATTTGGCACTTATGCACATACACGAGTTTTTGTAGATGTCTTTTGGAGACAGAGCCAAGAGATCCAAAAAAACAGACTGAAAGGAACCTGAGCACACATGTGAACACAAGCACTTGCTATGCACCGAAAGCTTTGTCCTTTAAACAAGTTTCCTGTTTGCCTTTTTTGGAGAAGAATTAGCTTTCGTTGTTAGCTGTTTTAAAGCTCTTCACTTTAACATGCCCTCAGGTCCCTGCAAGGTGACACTTTAGACAAGCTGTAAAAGAAACGTAGTTCCTCAGCTGCTGTTGTGCACTTGATAGTTTTATCTTCTAGAAATTATGTTTCTATAACCCTTTATTTATTTCAAGCAAATAGTCATGGAAATAAATAATTTTCTATTACACGGTTTTGCTATAGAATACCTTGCTACCACTACAAATATAAACTTTTCCACTGCTTACAAAGAGCAACATATTTAGCCAGACTAAGCCATCTTCCAAGAGCTGCCCCAAACAGGGTCTGGGGGACTCCAAGGGACTCTGAATCAGGCAGGCTGTCCTCGACTCTTGGAGAGAAACAGATGTGCCAGGAGGCAGGAAGAGGCTCTTCTCACAGCCCTCTCAAGTCATAAACATGGCTGGTGCTGTATTTCAATTTGCAAGATGACCTTGACATTGACCACCCCTTTGCAGGCAGAGGCTGATGACACATGGTGCCACATTGCCCTGTAGCAATGGGCACCAAGCAGGTGAGAGTGAGTTACCTGGGATTTCTGTCCAGCACCTTCTTTCTATGGGGGAGCTGAATGGCTGTGGAGAACAGGTGCATGAAGGGAGCAGGTAGAACAGAGGGTCGGGGTTGCAGCAAACATGAGGTTTGTAGGAAAGGATGCTCAAATCCTATTTGGGCTCCCAAGAGTATGAAGAACAGCAGGGACATGAGCAGTGGCTGTGGGAACAGTGCAGGGTGCTGGCAGGGGCAAGGGGTACCTGCTGCTTTCCACTGAGTGCTGCTCGAGCTAGAGTGGAGTGGGGAACGGCAGCCAGAGGAGTCACACAGCATTAAAAAGAGTCATTGGCCCCATGAAGCATGTGTGGTGAAGGAAAACTGAGTTAATAAGAGGCAAAGGACCGAATGGGGAAAAAAAGCAACAAATGCTTGGAGAACAGGGAGAAAGATTGCATCTCTCTGGGGGTGGAGAAGGATTTCCTGGTGAATCCAGGGCATTTGCTGTCTAATTCATAGCTCTCATTTTTGAATAACATAACAAGCGACAAACTTTTAAGTTCCATTTTTCAGAACAGTATTAGATCAGAAACACAAAGGAAGGAGAAAATTTTTCTGCAGCCTATGAAATTTTGTTTGTACTATCTTGAGCCTAAAACGTGTCTATGGATTTACCATATAGCCCTGCATATGTATGTACATATAACATATAAATAAGTATTCACATTTTTCATTGACTCAGAAGAAATTTTGAAAGTTCCAGTGATTACCGGTGTACAGAAGTTCCCTGAAACCTTTTCAGCATGTTATTGCAGTAGGAGCTGCTCAACACCAGCAGAAGATGCACATTGTGTACAAATACAAAATACATTTAGACCCTGGCCAAGTAGTTAATCACTTGTTAACAAGTAGTTAGCAAGTCGTTAATTATGTGAACAATCACAGTTAATGTACAAGTTTGTCATCCATATTCACATTTTCATCTTCTGATGGTCTTTTATCACTGTTTGTTGCAACTTGTTTTGAGTGATGCTGAAGATCCTTCTGAGAAAGGAAGAACACAATGATTCTACATGGTTGTGGACTTATCAGTGCTGAGTTAATGGTTGGACTCAACGATCTTAAAGTTCTTTTTCAACCTAAATGGTTTTATGATTCTCTATTTAGGCCAGAAGGCCCTGATAGTGCCTGTAACTATTTATTGAAAATTCTGTTATTTTTAATAGGCAGGCAGCAGTGAAGCAGCTGCTTAGAGCCAGGTATTTCTGTTTCCCACTCCTGTGGCTCCCTGTGATGGCAATCTGAACTGGCCTTACCCATGTTTTTGGTTTTGTTTTGTTTGTTTGTTTTTTCCAAAGCTGTGCACAGTTTATTGCATTTGACTTTAGGTTCAAGCAGCATTCTGTAGTGCTGTCAAGAGCTGAAATGTCAGAATGAAATACTGAATGCTATTTCCTCAGAAGCTTGGTGTCACAAATTATGGAGGCTCCAGGCTAAGTGTCTGCAACATTTCCCGTGATTGCTGCAGCGGAGCCATGCTCCATTTTTAAATACATTGGTCATGGGTTGATGAAACTGATTGCTCTGAGAATCTCTTGCTGTCACCAGGTAGAAGACATCATCCCCCAAGAGGAAAAAAAAACCAAAACAAAATTACAAAACAGCCCACGAAAAAACAAAATCTAAAAAATAATTATAAATTGTAAGTTTTTCAGTTCCAAAAAATGGAACAGGATACCTGTGGCCAAGCTGAGATTGATGCTGCAGCTTCACATGCACTTGTGTCAGTACAGTGCTAGCGTAGATGTTTTTTCTCCCACCCAAGTCGGCAAATGTTGAATGTGTTGTTCAAGCTCTCTTCCTGCCCTCCCTTTTGCCCGATTTTAATTCTGCTGCAAACTTAACCTGCCTTACTCAGATTTGTAACGGCATGAGGCTTATGTGCTAGCTGGGACATGCAAGTACCTGGAGTCCTAGAAATGCTCATAATTTGCATTCTTAATGAAACATAATTTAAAATCCTAAATATAGAAAGTGGTCTATAACTGAAATGGATTAAACCAGCTCCTTTTTCCCAGATCTCAAACATCTCTGTCAGCCCAGAAGTTTTGGAAAAAACCCTGTAAAGCCCTGAGTCTCAACTGCTTGACAAAGGAGAACCAGGAAGCCAAATAAAGATCTTTCTGTTGGGTTAAATCCAGAACATGTTGATGGGTCCTGCCCAACTGCAGGTCAAACCTGTGATGCTAGCACTGTCCTCAGGAACACTAGTTTTTTGCTAATCCCATATTACTTTCTGGTCTCTGGATCTAAGATAAGCATTACAAAATGCTTCAGAAGGACAGGTTTTTCTAACTTTAAAGTTTTGCATTAATTACCTATGCTGTCGTTTTTTCTGCCTTCTTTTCTCTATCAGTTTAATTTCAGAATATATCCTCAGAACCATTTTTGAATGCCCTGGATTAATGGGGCATTATTCCAAATGCCATGGTAATTCTTTACCCTGGAAAATGCTCCTTAGCTGGTTCTACACCACAAATTGCATCCTTACACCCCAACTTTTATTGGGCCTTTGAGCAACATTATGATATAGGCAATAAGTATCTCTGCCAATTGCCAGGTGTTATTCTCTCATTATGACAGACGTTTTCTGCCTGCATCACTTCAAAGCCTTCAATAACTAGCCCAACTCCTGCTAATGCTAGAGTTTCAGCAGCCTGAGCTCTAGGACGTTCAGCTGTATTTCTCTACATCCTGACACTGTCCTGAGCACACTCTTCTGTCTCTCCTATTGTTTGCTTCACCTATCTCAGTGTCCTATGACTTTGCCTCTCACCAGACAGATCCAGTGTAAAATTAAGTCCTTACTACCAAAGGTTTTCCTCCAGAGAAATCTAAGAAGCTGAATTGAGGTGGTTATCCACAGCTTACTTAGGAACAGGATCCTAAAATGAAGAAATCAGTCTTGCCTCAGAAAACATGGGAACGACCTGAATTGATGGCACAGTCCTTCTCATTGTCTCCCACCAAATCAAAAAGCTCCTTTCAGTCCTTCACAAGCTCCCGAGTGGTTACAGCTTCCCTGGCACCGGGGTGGCTTAAGGATCCCGCCCAACGCCTGGTCCCACAGCCTGGCTGCCAAAGGCAAGGAGAGGCTGGGCCAGAACACAGGTGCCCACACAGGCAGCCAGAGCCATTTCATCCTTGCGCCCCACGCCGCAGGCTGGCGGCTGTCGCTGGTTCTTCCCTGGTCACACCCTTACACAATCCTTCATGCCCGTCTGTCTTTTCTCCACCCACAACCTGCATCAGAGGTTTGATTTCTGCCCCCCCACCCGTTGTTTTTTTTTCGCCTCAAAGTGATAGCAATTCCTGGTGCATTTATCTTAGATGATGTGGTTGTTGTAAGATGAGGTACCTGCAGCAGCCAGTCTGCGGTTGATTTGAACGCAGGCGAGTCTCAACAATGAGCTTAAAGGAGGGTGTCAGGTATAAATCTTGTCTTCAAACAGCCAGGGTGCATTCCAGACTTCAGAGACACCTCTTTGTGTGGAAGGTTGGTTGGGTTTTTTTGCCTCCTTTTTTCTTTTTCTTGGACCTGGAAGAGGATGAAAGTGGCGGGGTGTGTGCGTTCGTTTAGGCTGATAATGAGAGTGGGGCTCACGGGCATGGTAATTTGGCAGCCCCTTCACTTCCTGTAACAGTTTCAAAAAAAAAAAAATCATTCAAGGGCTGCTTAAAGACAAACATTTTTTGTTTAACTACTGGTGGCTCATTTTCTGAACACCCATGCAATTAATCTTATTTGTATTAAAGAGGCAGGCTGCTTTTTGTAAGGTTTTCTGAGCTATAATTAATGAAGATCAAAAATCTTACACAGACGTAATATTTAACTTTTCATAGGTGCAACTGCACAACATCTGCAGCAATTAGAGAAGCAAAAGAAAAAGGCTTTGCGTTGGGGTTTCTTTTCCTTCAAAGTCTCTTTGTTAAGACTCTTCAGTATTCTAGCTGAGAATGTAATTTTTGGTGAGGAGACTAATCAATACTAAAACCATAGATTTTTTTGCCTTTTTTTTTTTAAATGCATTGATTGCCAAACTTGTAGTTCAAAAACATTATCAGCTATGTCAGACTTGTGAGAACCAAGCCCATGAAATTAAGTGAAGAGATACCTGTATTGCGCCTTGAAGAATCAGACCCAAACAAGAGTGTTTACTGCTTGCATAGTAGTTTTCAAGCAAATGCATGAGTGTGTTAAAACTTCAAAAGCATCATAACAGTTTCATGATTTTACATGTAAAAAATCCTGGATGTTTTGCCACTAGGAATTCTGTAACACAGATTATCTTTTAGCTGGGCTGCTTAAAACAATTAGTTTTTAATAAGTAGTAGCTTATTTATCTCTGGATGATTAAATGAAGAACTCTGGAATGCATCACTTGAAGACATATGACAAGAAACATGCATAGCTCTACCTTGGCACTAGCTGCCTCCCACTTCACCAACCTTTCAGCAACTCTAGAAAAAAGAAAATCTGGTTTTCACTGGCTTGAAATCAAAATGTGGATGGCTCCAAGTGTGCCACTTGGATTCACAAGGCAACGTCAAATTTTGCCTTTACAACAGACACACAACATCCTTATGCCAGGGGTTGCCTGTTTCATATGCATGTGGCATCTTGCTAGCACTTTGTTAAATTAAAAAAAAAAAAAAAGCTGCAGCTACATAATTCCTATTGCTATCTGAACTCTTCTGACACTGCTAAAGCAAAATCATCTCTGTCATCTCTGTGTTCTGCAGTTAAGTTTGATGCCAAACATTGTTTGAGGAACAAGCTATCCTGGTGTGATCCCAAAAACCAAGAGAGGCACCATCTGATGTGTACTAAACCACATTAAGAATGAAAGAAAAATTAATCTTTGCCTTTTCGTTGTGGATGCAAGCGTCACATGGAAGGTGACATATGAAGAAGGTACCAACCATGGATATCTACTGCACCATAGCTGTACCATGAAAAGTGCTACCTGATGACAAGTCCCTCAATCTCCAGTAACAAAAAACTGCATATCTAGAAACCTGGGGGCAGCTATGGACAAGGGTTCCAGGCAGTGCTGAGCACCCTGCTGCTGTGCCCCAGCAGCCTACACCCCAGCTACTCCTTCCCAAGGAGGGGGCAGCTCACTACCCTTGTGTCTAGGGGTCCTTGCGTTTAATCCATGCTTGGTGTCTGAAGATAGATAGGTTTGGTTTGAAGAAATGTTTGAAAAATTAAATAATGGAATTGCACATGCTGATTGCATCACATTTATTTCTGTTTACTTTGTGACTCATAACTTTCCTAATTATATGCAAGCAAAAAAGGCTAAAAATTTCTTGTATTTAAATGTAAAGTTATCCATCATATACAAGAGATGTCTGGTCTCCAAATCTAACCCCTGTCAATGTCAAAGTCCAAGAAAGGCCAGTGGTTTGAAGGAGAGCGTTGGGCTTTGTGCAGCAGATGACTGTAGCAGGATGGCTTGGGGGTGTCAGGAGAATTAGCAGCAACATGCTCCTTCAGTCCTAGCAAAACCAGGCACAAGGAAATGTCAACAGTTTCAGCTTTTTTCTTAATTACAAAACTGTTATACATTTAAAAATGCACACTTCCAGGACCAAAATGTGTACATTCTTTGAATGATATCCAGGTTTTTACATTTTAACTGAGGTGAACCCCTCCCACAATCGCCCCGGTTACTCATCTTTCCAAGCACTCTTTCATCTCTTATCTTTCAGACTGTAAGATCTCTGAGAAAGAGACAGTCTTTATTTGTGTATGTACAGCACCCGCATATTTAGCACTAAGCTCAAATGTTTGCCTACACTGTAAAATAGCTGCCAAACAGTGTGGTTTAAGAGCATGTCAAGGGTATTAATTTCTAACAATTAAGAAGGGAGTGAGAAACGGTGTGAACAAGCTGTAGTTTTTGTTCAAAACAAAGTGATTGAACATGGAACTCCCTGAAGATTTCAATCAGAGAACCCCAAATGCAGCGTTGGTCAGTACACAGCTGAGGTTGTCTGTGCAGTGACATTTCTGCACCTTAGCTTCTTTCTGCCTCATGCTACTTGTACACTAATCACAGCCATCATCATGAAAAAGTTTTGATAAGGATGTTCTCAGGAGGAGTTGGAGAGCTCTGGGAAGCTACAATCACTGTACTCAAACTTAACAGGCTCTGTTTGTTCAGGAAAATGAGGTGTTGGGGGATTTTTCTTTACCTCTTCAGCCTGTCCCCTTTTATCCAACAGATCTACTGTGTGAGGCCCCAGATTTTTGGTCCTGCCCTCAAAATGCAGGCCTGCTTCAAAGTCAGAGGAACAGCACCTTTGATGGCTTTTACTTATTATGCCATCCAGCCCCTACACATATATGTTCCATTTATAGGTAAAAACACAGCTGGTTTGACTCTGTATGGCAATTTTCACATTACATGATTCTTTTTTCTGGTGACCTGCAAGAGTATGAAGTAAGTAGAAAAATGGTATTTTCACCCTCAGTTCATGTAGAAATAAATAATTGCATGTGCACCAGCCACTGGAAGTTTGTATCTGTTTTCTTTCCCCGACTACCATAATAACCTGAAATCAGAAAATCACTCTGCATCTTTCTTTTATGTGGTCTCAAAGATGAGATCTTTTAGTGTTGTTTTTTTCTGCCTGTGATTTTAAATGAGTGAAAGATCCTCTGAAGAGCTGTATTCATTTGCCTGCCTATGTGTGGCTACTGCCATTTAAGCTGTCCTATGTGAGATGTCCATGTGAGCTTGGCAGGTCTGATATAGGACCTTGAGGGGTCTCACTGCCTTTTGAAGTGGCACACTGGGGTCAGGCAGAGTCCACAGGACACCTCAGGTGCCACCAGACCCTTGTACATGGACAGCTTTGTTGAGCCTTTGTTGAGGCTAGCAACGAGAAGAATTGCTTAGTTAACAGATTCAGAAAGCTCCTGATCCACTGCCTGGTCTTTAGACAACTTCCTTTTCCCCAAGAATATCATACATTTCTTCTTCCTTGCTTTCATGAGTGTTCCCAGATATCCAAGTAAATACAACTGTTACATTTGCCTCTGCATATAGCAGATTCCTACCTTGAATGTCAATATGATCATTTTGCAACACCCTAGTAGGGTTTTAAAATTATGTAGATAATTTATTATCATAAATATGAACTGATTATTAATGCCTAACAAACTTCTATGAAAATCACAGAACAGAACATAAAAAAATTGGCTACAATATAAGATCAAAGTAGAGGTTTCTTGAGTGTGAGAACCAATAACATTGAACGTCCAAAAAGTAAGATCACTCTATTTTTTAAAAATCATAAATTTCCTATGCCTTGTGAAAATTACCCTCATGTTTCCAAAGATGCCTGGAAGAAGATCAGGCCTTGACATTACTGTATGAGTATACTTCAACATATAAAATTGCTAGATAAAGAAATGGCACCTATCTGGTAACATAAACTGCTTTTTTCAAGCCTGACCTATTGCAGTGTCTAGAGATTTACACTAACACTTTGTTCAAACCTTCAACTTAGTGTTATCATGGAAAAGAAGATTATCTGGAATTTCAGAAAAACTAAAATTTTTCTTCTTCTTTAAGTCAAACCTCACTTCTCTCTGGATCCATTTCTTTATTAAAGACACATGACAAAGTGAAGTTAAAGCATATATACATCTGAGTCAGGTCATGGATTTGTTTCTCACAGTAGCGGTAGGCTGGTGAGGATCAATGTACAATATTGCTTGTGAGGAGTAATCACATTCAAAAAAATCTAGCAGAGAACTACCCCTCTTGCAGTCCTTCATGCTCTTGATCTTGGATTTTTGGTACTTTAGAGAAACCATCTTTGTGCACATTACACTGAATCCATGAGAAGCAAATTTGAGTGTGTGATGGCATTGATCTGTAGTAATGAAGTGCTTGTAAAAACATTGTTTGCTGTACCTTGCACACAGTGCTGGAAGGTAATAGCACAAGATCTGCCATGAAACAGTGTTCCCAGTGCTGTTGAGCCTTGGAGAGCCCAACTTCTCGGCAATCACTATCAAAAATCAGTGTGGAGCTTTCACACTAGGAATTCAATGCCTTACTAAATATAAGCTTAGGATGGGTGGTAGTTCAGAGGAAGCTCTGTGAGGGGTGAAGTCTGGCACATCTGGGGACTGTCTGAAGTCTGGACATCTGGGGTCTCAGTGCCTTAAATGTGTCAAGATGAGGACTGGTCTCCTCAGCCCTGTTGTCCATCACCAGAGTTCTCCAGGCCACTTTTGCAGAGGGGCTTGCATTAATGTTAGTAAAGATTACACATAGGAAGGAGTTTTTTTCAGCCAGTAATACTGGGAAACGGCTTTAGAAAATATAAAGCAATTCAAATGTAGGATTTGCTAAGTGAAACAGTTTACATGTTTATAGTATTTTACCTGACAAAATTGCTTATTTATTTTAAGGGGAGCAAAAATCTTTCCCAAAACCACGGGGAAACACCATCAGCCAGGCCTTCTTCGTACACACCATTTCATCCAGTCTGAACTCAGTCCTCGGTTTGGCCAGTAAAATACCCTGGCAGTATGCCCTTATGCCCTCCAGTCATGCTAGGAAAGCATTTGCTGCCTGGAGGCACAGACTGCCAGACCTGTAGCAGCACCACCAAGCCATCTTCATCTCCAAAGCAGCCATGCTTGGTCCAAAGGCTGAGCAAAGGAGTGCTTGGCTTAGTGGCTTTCTATCCTTCCTAACCAGGAAGCTGCTGTCTTTGCTCACTCCAAAGCAAAAAGAGGTCAGGAGAGCAGCTCAAATAACAGCACCATGGTGTTAGGACCTAGACTGTAGCAATCCTAGTGTTCACAGTGTGAGCCACAGTACCAGACACCTGAGAGCACTGAGGTGCCCACAGGGTGTCCCTGCTGAAGAGCCTGGCAAAGGGGCACCAGGGAGGGTCTCCCTGAGCTGCCTGCATTGAGAAGGAGGGTAAACTCCAATGCATTCCCTACCCACTCTCTGGCATGTCTGTGTAGGGTGCTTGGAGGGAAAATAAGGGCTTCCTCAGGATCACTGCTCAATGTCATAATGGATGCCTAATTACAGGTCTTGCAGTGAAAGAAGCCCCACAGAGATCTTAAGCTACTAGACTTTCAGTAGAAACATTATTTCTGAGATATTATTCCCACAGGCCAAAGTACAATTACAGTGTTGGTTTACGTTTCCTTGCAAAAAAAAAAA
>VWZV01007084.1:152551-169831 GCA_013397155.1 Irena cyanogastra | reverse complement strand
AAAAAAAAAAAAAAGTTAAATGAGCAAAGTGTATGGTTTTAAATTAATCCTCTTATCAAAGACTCACTTGGACAGAGTTACAGCTTTTACTTCCTCCTTGTAATGTCAGTGATATCTGGGAAAGTCTCTGGTTTGAATCCTTGCACAGCAAGCAGGTACAGGGTGGCAGGCTTGGTCCTGCAAGACTGGGTACTTTCTTTGAAATCATCAGGAAACCTGATCCTGTATAGTAAATGAACAGAGAAAAAAGCCCTTTGCTATGCAATACTCCTCCAAAACAGCAAAGAGAAATTAATGTTGTTCCCTCTACACATACGAGAACAAGTTCTTGAAGCAAGTCAGGGGCCTATTTCATTCGTATTGGAAGTCTTGAAATATTGTTATTTGCACCTGACCACTCTATGGGGAGATATTGCAGTACAACTCTTTGCATGCATCCTAATAATTGCCTTGAAAAATGTCCCCACGAGTTGTCCATAATTAGCCTCTCCCTGAAAGATAAACATGTGAGGAAAAGATTGGGAAAATCTGATTTCCAAGTAGTGAGAAAACCATTTTGCCCTCTCTAAAGTGTCACTTCCTTGGGCAAAGTGACAGAAAGACAGATGCAGTTTGAAAGCTTTGAGCTGTCATGGAAGTGGTCTTTTCTAGAGCACACATTTCTGACTTGAAAATAAAAATGGGCAGAATCTGACAGAGTTAGGAGTGGTTGGCAAGCTGTGTCTTGGGAAAAGGCAGTGGAAGAGAGAAATAACTATAAGAACTGAGGATTGTGCATGTCTGCCTGGGATAAATTCAAAGTGAGGGCACTATTTCGAGAGTCCTTTGAGTTCATTCAGGATGTCACTGAAGTGCAGAAGCCCAAGGTTTATATGTTTCCAACACTTTGTGATGTACTACTGAGAAACAGCATGCAGTGGGATGGTGAGAAATCATTAAAAATAAGGAAGATAATAGATAGGGCCATATTTTTCAGTCTTATTCATATAACTTCAATACCAAAATATGTGGAAGGAATTTTATGAAAGGATATACAAATTGTATGTAGTGGCTTTTCACAGCAGCATGCCACTGCCTTTTAAACACATGGTAGAAAACAGAGCACTGTGTTGTGCTCAGAAATACTTTCCATTTAGCGAGTGTGAGTTAGAAGCATGGGACTGGAGGGGTAACGTTTTAGGTTTAACAAAAGTGGGCTCTGGACTGTGCCTCATAAAGGAAGCTCAGAGATTTCATCTAGAAAGAGCAGCAGGACCTTGGTTGCTTGGCCACACTGCAGGGAGTGGGGTGGTCCTTTGTGGGTCTGCATTCCCGAGACTTGAGCTTGATAACATTCTCTTTCTCAACCACCAAGCATGGTTTAAATAGGATGTCTGTGTCTGTTTTCTGATCTTAAACAGCACTGTCAGCAACTTGATACTTCAAAGACTGTGCTAGGCTGCTGGCTGGGTGCCAGTCCTCTGAAGGAAGGGTGCCCACATCACTTGGCACAGCAGCTGGTGTTTCTCTTTGCCTTGTCTCCAGTCTCCAGTGCCAAACCTGCCCCTTTGGTAAAGCCCAGGATCTCGTCTAAGGCCATGCCCACTAACCACAGTCCACATAAACAATAGCCTTTGCAAACATGTTTAATTGTCTCTGAGATGTACAGCAGCATGGGGAGTAGCTCAATCTCTAGCAGAGAAAACCTGTTCCCTGAGATGCAGGTACACGGGAACAAACGGGAGTGGAGGTGGGCACTTTAATTACAAACCCAGGTAGTCTGTAGCAGAAGCATCCCAACCTCCAGTTCTCTGAACACATTTAAAGGATGAAAGTGAGTGATTCATGTGTAAAAGAGGCACTAGTCTGAACTGAATATCCCAGTCCTAGAGTAAGCTGAGTATTGTTTTTAAAGCCTGTTGCTTTCCCAAGATGTCATTTGTGTGACAGGATGCTAGCGGTATTGTCCAAATGCTTCTGTGAAATCTATCACAGTGACAAGGAAATACTGTGCTCTCCTCTTTGCCTCTGAAATTCCTTGAATACCTGGTGCCAGCAGTTCAGCTGATAATGCAAAGAGGGATGAAAGCATACGGCCTTGTTTAGAAGAAGTGAATTTTCAAATGGGTTTTGACAGGCTCCCTTCATCTTTCTGTAACATGTCATCTCAATGCAAGCAACAGACTACAAATAAACCCTCTGGTACAGCAAAGGCTATGGCACTTCTCATATGTTCTGTAACTGAACGGTTACTTAATTGTTGATGTACTAGTGATTATTCCATTACTTTTATATATGGTGTTGTATTTCAGTCTCTGAACTCAGATTTGGCTATTTTCAAGATACTTTTCAGGTTTCTGATCAAACTGTTAAGTACAGTTTTATGTTAGGGTAGGTCTCTGGTGCTTATAGCGGTATTGTTTTGATAGGGAAATTGTAAGACTACTTCCTTTGAGTGCATTGAACACCCACCAGTTTTATCTACATGATTCTCCTTTATTAACTCTGTCAACTGCCATACAGAATGTGCTCTTTGTGTCTCATGGCTCAAATCCAGATGCCGCCAGCATCACTGAGAACTTCACTGCAGACTTCAGGGGGGGTTCATCTGCACAGCTGTGCCTGATGCTTCACCTCAGGGAGGAAACAGTCTTGTTCATCCTCAGCTGTCAGGCTGTACTTTTGAAACAGGGCTGTTCAGACAACCCACGTCCTCCCAAGTGTCTCAGCCCCTCCTAGTCTAGGGACAGTGGTGTCTATCCCCCACAGGCCTAGAGTCAGGCACCTCAGTATACACCCTACCTCACCAGATGGAAGTGAGTGCCATCACACAGGGAGCATGGGACTGTTCACAGCTGTGTCCCTCCATGCCTTGCAGTAAACAGTGCTGGAGATGACAGATTTTAAATCCCTAATACATAAGAAAAATCTCTAAAGGACAGGGAAAAAAGCCTTCCTAGAAAACAAGGCTGGGCTGACTACGTCTGTTTTACCTACAGCAGAAAAGCACCATGCAAAGCGTGACCAGGAGCTACTGCATGCACACCATCTAGTTTGCATAGCAGAAGAAATATATCCATGTGGGTACAAGGGCCTCAGCACAGAGCCTGAGGTATGCATTGGGCTTTGCCTCTCCTGGCTTAGTCCCAAAATATATTCAAGTAGCCTGGAAGCTGCTTTGACTTGTATCCAGCTATAAGGACTCCACTGGACCATGGAGGCACACAAGGCAGGGTGTAGTAATGGTTACAGGTTTTCTAAGTTATCTGAAGTATCTATGGCAACTTGTCAGACTGATCCATAGGAAGATAACTAAAGTCTACTCAGCTGCACATGAGCTCACCCTCTTAAGACAGGTCCAAGGCTTTACAGAAAAAAAGCATATTTACATAAGAGAGAAAATGTTTCCCATATTTGCTGCTTCCAAACCGATCTACAGCAGTCAATCTATCATGGGAATTATCCTTCTGTGCTTCAGCCCCTCCCTTTAAAGCAAGCTCCTGCTATGCAACACAACAAACAAATTCTGCTAGTCTATTTACCTGTACAGGTCATGCTCCAGCCTCCATTACTTCAGTTCACTTCCTGAATGGCCTCCATTCCCTGCTGGATAACCTTCAGTAGTGAGAGGCCAAGAACAAGAGCAGCGCTACACAATGGCACGTTGTGTTTGAGCCACCTAAAGAATATGCATCCAGGGGTCTGCCTGGTTCTCCTACAGGCTGGAAAGGCAGCATTAGTCCTTTCTCACACTGTATAGCAGTTTTTCATATATATATATATATATATATACACATATGGGAAGACCTTGTTTTTCCCTATGAGAGGAGACTCCCCTTTTCTAGCTGCAGCACAGTAAGGGAGTTTCATACAGACACATCTCAGATAAAGTTGCAGCTAGAAGTGCTGCCAACATGCAGGACTTAAGCACAGGATATCAGCAGCAACTATGTGAAGCATGAGAGAACAATTACATATGTGGCCCTCAGTGCTTTCATGGCTTCATGGTGATGTGAGTCTTAGGCTGTTCCAGGTTTCTTCATGGATGTTAAAAAATAAAGTAAGCAGATTGAGAATGCTCAAGCAGCCACCTTCAGAAGAAGCCTTGGAGGTTTAATCTGCTCTAACTTCACAGGTTTAGTTCATATTACCCGTTCAGGTCCTCCCCTAGATCCCCTCCCCATGCTTACAAGCCTTTAGTCGTATTTTAGCTTCTCACTCATGCATTCATCATAATCTGTGAAAATCAGAGTTGACACAATGACAAAAGTTGTCACATTGAATACATTGTTTACTTGGCTTGAACAAGACTATTTTTATAGTCTCTCCAGAGAAAGTTTCTTACTCAAATTTGCCAGAGGTACTCAACAAGTTTAACTAGAAACTTGGCATGTCTTCTTCCAAAAATTCTTCGAATTATATTTTCCAGCAACAGACTAATTGACAACATCTTGCTTCACACAGGGACACATCCTCCTGCATTAGATTTCCTCAACCTATTAACACTTGGAGTTGATGGAGGTGGTCAGCTGTTGGGCACTGCATTGAGCAGCCAGTAGATGGCTCACCTAGCAGGCACACTGATCAATCTCCCAAATTCAGTTTTGTGTAAATGAGGGATAAAATTCCTGCCAGCTCAGGACAAGAGTGATTCTTCATGCCCAGACTGAGATTTCTCTAGTGTTCTGCACTGTATATTTTACATACTGAATCTCTCACCATTTTAATTTTCCCCAAGGCTTTCATGCTGTTCTAAGGGAAACAACTGCTCTTTTTCAAATCAGTGGGACGAGACAGCGTGTTTGACAGGAAAGGCCTAAAATTTATGTTTCTCTTGCTTCATGCTTAGACTTGAATTTACCAAAACAGCTTCTCCAAGAGGTAATAGTTCCTTGTTATTTATATCCACTGAACACCACAGTCATCTGTGCAATCCAGAACTGTCTGTGTCTGGGTTATTTACGTATTAGTACTGGTGGACATTTTAACCTGAGGGAAGGGCAGAATTATTTTAAATTTTATTTGTGACCAGTAAGGAATAACCAGCTTGCTGCAATTTTTAGATTAGAAACACTACCTCCCAAAAATTTGGGCTAGGTGAGCTCACCAGTGCCATAAAATACTTTATGATTGTATGGACTGTCAGAAACCATGGACTATCAGAAACCTTTGGACTCCAGAAACCATGGGCCTGTTTGGAAGAGCTCTGCAGCAATCACTATTAGTTGCCTACAGGGCTGCAAAAAAATGCTTCTAGATATAACAAATTTGTTAAAATTAGTGTGAATTGCAATCTACAGTGTAGTGAAGGTTGAAGGACATGAGGAGATATGGTGATACAGCAGCCTTGATTTCAGGATGGTCAAGACATCTTGCCACAAAAAAGGACCTGAGTTCTGAAACCTAGAAACATATTTATTAACATTAATGTAAGGTGAGATTGCTACCAACATCTGTTCCAGCTCTACAGAAGACAAAAGGGTTAAAGGGTTTAAGTCTGGCTGTCCTACCAGCCACCAGGGAGGAAAGCTGTTTATAAAAGGAAAAAAAAACCTTCAAAGTTTCTCATTCTACAAAGTCTCATCCATTCTGTTTCCAAACTGTATAACATTTTGGGTTTTAAGGAGTAAACAACATATTTCTCTTTCTGGCTCTTCAAAGCCATTGGGTTGATTTACCATTCTCAGCTGTAAGACAGCAGGCTCACTGCATGTCCTGCCTTGCCTCCTGTCTCCTCCTGGTGCATGGACACTGAGCTCTGTGTGGGCAGCAGCACCAGCTCCTCTCAAGCCCACACGGAGCCCAGGAGCACCCAGCATTACTTCTTTTTGGGCTGGTTATCTTTCTAAACCACATGTGCCCTGTCTGTGCCACCCTCCCCCACTCTCCACTGCTGTACGTGCCTGTCCCATCATAGATCACAGATCAGATGTGCAGGCATCACTTGACTGTGCATAAGGTTTTTTCTAACTTGCCCTGCAGAAACAACACATACATGTCTTTAACATAAAATGTAACTAAATAAAATATATCAGGTTGATTTGGGAGGTAGCTCTCAAAATCTGTCCTGTTCAGGAGGGGAGGTTACTACACCAACTGACCCTAGGCAGCAGCTCAAGGTGCTCCAGAAAGTACTGAAGGAGGTCTAGCTGTGTGTGAGCTGATTCAGACAAAGAGAAGGCTTCCTCCATTCCTCCAGCTGGCTTTGATGTACATACAAGCTGTTTACTCAACATAAAACAATACGGTCGCACCCCAACAGCTAGAATTGAGAATAGCTGGCAGATAAGACATGGTCTTCCCCCCTTCTGTACTTCTCCAAAAACATTCAGTTAGCATTGGCTTGTTCATGTGATAATGTAAGTAGACTTTTGACCTGTTTGACTGTTTCAAAGCAGATACTTGACTCCAGCAAGTGCTTTGTTTTGGGTGCAGAGTCAGGCGAGCAATAATATACCTGCATGGCACTCCAGTATATATATTTTTTCAATGCACTGTCTTCTTAGGAGACTAAAAAAATGGAGAAAGGTAAAACCATATATTTTCATCACCTCTCTTTTGTCCTTGGGGCTTGATTTTACTGCAACCTGTAAGATGGGGTCCTTTAAAACTTCACCTCCGGCATGGAAATTTCCCTCTCTGATTACCCTAACTTTGGTTTAGTAGGGGGCACATAGTGTTAAGGATGGGAAAATATTGCAGTTTGTATGCAATCAAAGCTTCCCATATTTCTTCTAAGTTGTTGGTCTTAAAGTACAGAGGTGCTGGCTCTGGAGGAGCAGTCACTGCTTTGTACTAAAGAAAGCTTCTGAGAAGCTCAGTGTCTCCATGTGAAAGCCATCTTTCAGTCTTCCACATAGAAAAAAATGCAGCCAATACTAAGCCATTGCTGATGTACTCCAAAAAGACAAGATATAAGATTCTCTATAACATTTCCTAGGCTCTACTCCCTACATATCACTCTGCTTTGCTTTTACGCTCAGGAGGGCAATTAATTGCAATTAGTGACCCCATTTCTCTCAGGTCACTTAAGGAGTTAACCAAATTTTAACATAGTTGTTTTAAAGAACAGTTAAATATCTGCAATGAATATTTGCAGACATCGATAGTTTTGTGTTGTTTTGTTAAAATAGATGTTATCTATTAAGGCATCCTCCAGTAGTTTGAGCTCAGAGTTGGCCAACAAGTGACATAGGAGATAGTTAATGGACAAAGGGGAGCAATTTCCCAGCTCTGTTTGAAGAAGAACCGTTCTTGCCAGCCCTCACAACTGTATTCTCTCCTGACCATGCAAGTGTGTTGCCTGTAAAACATTCAGTCCTCAAAAAAGAGACACTAGAATCTGAGGATGAAAGCAGATTTTTGTAGTGGAAATATTTCAAAGATATTCTGCCAGAAAAATCTTTTTCAGCAGCTTGAGCATCCAACTCAAAATAGCAGCTCATGTTGCTGGAGTCACTGCTTTCATCCAGCATCACAGCAAAAAGATGTGAGCTGGCATGGCTCAGCAGTCTGCAGGAGAGACGATGACAGCTTTCTGAGGGTGCAGATTGCTTTTGTTCTCCAGATGAAAGCACTCTTACCATAGCAGTCTCAACATCCCCTTTACCAGCCTGGCAAAGCAAAGAGCATGAAGAATGGGAATGTGTTGCTATGGCATCACTGGCAGAACACAAAATTCAGTAGAGTTTACTCCAGCAAAGTGAAAAACCCAGGACAGTTGTTAGGCACAACTGGGATGTATTTGCTGGGGTATAAATAGAAACACTGCAAAACTGATATATGTCTTACAAATGCAAGACATTTTTTTCTCATCTTGGTAGTAATGCCAAATAGCTTATGGGGAAGAAAGAAGAGCAAGTTGAAAACTTACCAGCTTCAAACATGTAGCAGCTTAATAGACAAGATTTTAGTCTCCAGCAGATCCCTGGCTGGCTTCAGGACCTTTATTCTCTCACAACCTCATTTGGGAATATGTGAAAAAGAAATTATAAACTCTTTAATGCAATGCTCTATCCAGGGTGGCCAAGGCTTTCATAAAATTACTCTGTTCAGTTTTAGACATTCATTTCAAGAAAGATGAGGTCACGGTGGAGAACAAGTAGATCCAGGTAGAAGCACAAGCAGACTGTGCTCTAGAAATCATGGGTAATGGTCCAAGACTGGATGAATCAGAACCGTTTTACATAAAATATGACCAAGCTGAGGTCACAAATACCTAGGAGACTATTGCAGAGCAGAAGGAAATAATCCTTCATGTCTGTGGTGGGTAAGAAAAACAGCAGCAGCTCCAAGTGAATGAAGAGAGATATGCAGATGAGACGTGCAGAGAAGCTGCCTAACAGCAGGAATGGCAAAGCAATGGAATAAAGAGATGAGGGAAAACTGTGTACTCTCTGTCACTGGAGGTTCCCAAGGTGCAGTTAGATAAAAGTTTGTTGGTGTGACAGAGAAAGATTCTCTTAGTATGAATCAGAAGGGTAACTTCTCTAAGTGTGAATCAGAAGATAACTTCTTGAGGTCCCCTC
Source organism: Irena cyanogastra (assembly GCA_013397155.1). Lineage (NCBI taxonomy): Eukaryota > Metazoa > Chordata > Aves > Passeriformes > Irenidae > Irena > Irena cyanogastra. Next base: position 161,324 of record VWZV01007084.1, on the reverse strand, counting down.
TTGTCCTGGTGGTTTTTTTGACAACTGAATAATTTGATAACTGTTATATAAAATAAGCACTTATCACAGAAACACCTTTTTTCTTTTTCTGACAGGATGCACTTTAATGTACTGATACAATGAATTATCAAAGGTCTGTATAATTCTCTGCAGAAACTGATGGCTTTATAGTCTGGTCTTTTTGGGTGTGCCTTGGAAGTACATAGACTTTTAAAGAAAGTACAGCTGAAAAGATGCAAGAATCTTGTTTTAATCAGGTTAATTTCATATAGTTCTGAGATTTGTTTCAGTGTAAACTTTATTAATGTTACTTCATCATCAAAATTGCTGAAAAAAGTGGGAGATGAAGTATAGGAAAAATATCCATTCTGGCCTTGCAAAAGGAATTTTTATGTTAAAATACTTGGCCACAAGTATCGCACACACAGACACAAACTACAAAGCTGTCAGAAGTGATAGAAATGAAATATAGGGAGAATTAATTTCTTCCATTTTAGTAATAAACTGCATGAAGACCATAAAATGGGATGCAATATGCACACCAATAAGCACCTATGGTCCAAGTTTTCCAATAAAGGTCCATGAGAACTGAATAAGTGTTTGCAGTATCATCTGAATTGCAGGCAACTGCAATCCAAGGAGACCCTTCAGCCTCTCATTGCTGGAATTACAATGAATTCATGAGTGCCAGGACAGTAAAAAAAGCACTTAAATCTACAGCTGTAAGCTATTCTTCTTCTTTCTTATAATCCTGATAAATATGAATTATCCATTAATTGCCAAAATTATTTTTAATCTTCTTAGAATTATCTTAGCTAGTTTTAGCCAGCTCTGCTTTCTGCCTTGCACTGCTGTGCTATCCACAAGCTGAGTGGAGTGACATAGCCCCAGCCAGACATGTAGGATTTCTCCTCTGCCAGGGACCTACTGCTCTGCTTCCCAGCAGCCCATCTCTCCCACCCAGAGCCCGGCACATCCGACTTCACCCCTCAGCCTGCCACAGCCACACTACAGCCTAGCAGCTGTGTGGGACCTAGTCTGGCCATTTCTCAGAGTGCCTCCTCAGCCCCTTCTCTCTTCCTTGTGAAGTCCAAATGTGATCCACCAGCCTGTGGTGAGGTAAATCTGCATTCTTGGCTGCAAGGCTCTCAGACAAAACCCTTCATGGCATGTCCAGCCCTGAAAAAAAAACAAAGCAAAGCAAAACAAAGCGAAGCAAAACAAAACAAAACTCACAAAGCCCAGTGAGAACCTCCTCTTCCACAAGCTCCAAACATCCAGAGACTGATGAGTAAGCACAAACTTCCAGCAAGTTCTGCCTCTTCCTAGCCTAGAGGGATCCTAAACAGCTCTAACACTTCTGCTCCAGTCTGCTCTGAAACCTGTTCAAATATACCCAAAGGGGAACAAGAACAGTGACTGGGATTAGTGCAAGTCATCCAACACAGGTATAGTCCTGGTGCAGGTATCAGAACCTTTAAGGTTGGAAAATACCTCGAAGAACATTGAGCCCCACTATCAGCCCAGCACTGCCAAGTTCACCAGTAAACCATGTCCCAACTGCCATATCCACATGTTTTTTTTAACACTTCAAGGGATGGTGACTTCATTGGACAGCCTGTTCCAATGCTTCACTCTTTCAGTGAAAAAACTTTCATAATATACAATCTAAACTTCCCTGAGTGCGACTTGAGACCATTTGTTCTTCTATTGCTTATCACCTGGGAGAAGAGGCAGACCTCCAGATGGCTACAGGCTCCTTTCAGGTGGTTGTAGAGTGATAAGGTCCCTTCTGATCTTCCTCTTCTCCAGGCTACACACCCTCAGTTTCCTCAGCTTCTCCTCATCAGGCTTGTGCTTCAGATCATTGCCCATTTACCAGCTTCATTGCACTTCTTTGGACACACTTCAGCACCTCAATGTACTTTTTGTAGTGAGGGGTGGATATGTTACATTTCTCTACCATCTGAAACAAGACACCCATCTCCCCTCAGCTGTGCAACTGCAAAACCATTATGAGGACCCCAGTAAGAGCACGTAAAGGCCCCAGTGAGAGGGTGATTGAGTTACAGAAAGCACATGTCTCTCCCAGGGACACGTCCTGGGCAGTCCCAGTCTGCCTGCCAGCTCAGGCTCCTCTCAGCTAACCGGTTCCTCCACGTGCAGTGCTCAGGGCCAGGGCTTCACTCAGAAAGGCAGGACGTGCCAAGTGCCTTCTTTCCTGCCATGTAATTCCTGTGTTTCACCTATGGTAGCTGCTCTGTGTATATGTATCCCTCAATTTCCAGCCCCTGGGTTCAGGCCAGAATACCTACATGACTTCCTTCAGGTTGGTGCGTAACTAAGTTTTGTCCTACAGACTAATTCCTCTCTCTAATTCTCATCGCCATCCCTAGGCACCCGGCACAGCACAGCAGAGATCTGCTGGGGGAATGGGAGCAAGTCTCTCTGTGCTGCCATGGGGCAGACATCCCAGATTTCTGTCAAGCTGTCTTTTCTCATTCCTGCAAGTAAGAGCTTGAGCCTCATCACAAGGCTGGTTTAAGGCTCATTCTCTTCCTCTCCGGCTGCTCAGCACAGGATGGCTCCAGTTCTGCTTCGTGGAGCCTCAGCAACCCAGTCCATTCCACCACGCTGTGATTGCTTCCAAGCCTGGAGGCCCTATGCACTCTGATTGCCTCCAGACCTGGAGGCCCCATTCCATTTTCTGGAGTCATGTAACCCAGACCCCACCAGGCAACTGGCTGTGGAGCAGCCAGCAGGCAGGACCCCACCAAAGGGCCACTGCAGCCTGTGCTTGGCTCTGCTGCCTTCCAGTTGTGTCACTTTTCCTGGCTTCCACCCTTGGTGCCCTCTCTGCAGTGCAGGCTCCTGGTCTGGACAGCAGCACTCCATGCCTAGACTTTTGCCCTGGTTTCTGCTTCTGCCCAGCTTCATCCCTCCTCCCCAGCTGCCCTGAGGTCTTCATTTCTCTGCTAACCAGAGAGCGCGGAGCACCGTCCCACCCAAACCCTGGCACAGAGGTGCAGCAGCACCCTGTGGGGTTTAACTCCTAGGCAGAGCTCAGAATAATTAAGGGGCCAGATGGATTCCTCCCACAGTTTGGCGGCCCTGGGAGAGCTGGGATGTGCATACATTACCCCTGCAATCCTGCACACGGCGTTCTGACACTGCACAGCTCCTGTTTTCATGCTGTTCCAGGCGGCCTTTGACAGATACAGGTTTGCAGCGTGCAGACAGGACCTTTGCCATGTCAAAATGCCTCCAAGCAGCAACCACCCATGTTGGCAGGCTATTAGGTTTCTATGGAATTTTGACAAGTCTCCAGATGAAGATCAAACCATCTCAAATCTCCTGAGGGGCTAAGAATTAAAAAAAAAAAAAATCCCACACCAAACTGATTTCACATTTCAGGATTCCCTGCAGCTTTGTAGCTAATTTAGAATCTGTTGATCCTGGTGCCAATAAATAGTTTAAACTATCTCTGTACTCAGGCTTGGTTTCATCCTCAAGTCAGCATGGGTTGTTTAGCTAGCAAGTCAATAATCTAAGAGTACATATTTGTTCTATTAAGCAGAATGTCTCACCTTAGCTAAACATTTCTCTGGAAATCTTGCTTTCTCAGAAGCAGGTGAGTGCATTATTAATATATGTGCTAATGCACTGCCCCCCAGTGGAGTTGGAATCCTGTTCAGGAGATTGAGCTTTGCCAACCTTCACTTGTGAAGTGTGTAAAGAGAACACTCATGGGACATATGGTAAACCAAAACATTAAATTAACCATTGGTGGAGCAGTATTAAATCTATTCACGTGTTTTTTATGGAGAGGATGATTCACATCCCATTTTAAATTTGCAGTACAATTAGTGCTGTCCCTGCATTTCTCCTTTCTCAGCAAGCACTGCCATTAGAAGGATCAGAAGGTCTTCAGCTGTTTCTGGGTGATGCTTCACATTCCCAAGACTCTAAGAGGAGCTGTAGGAAGTTCTCATTTTTAGAGAATAGCCAACTCTAAAATGTCTGAAGGCTGATGAGGTATTACACATAACTGTTAAAGCAGCTGTCAGGACCTGTATTTATTCAAAACAACATCCCTCATCATCTGGTAGGAAAATGTGTCGCTTTCTGGTAGGTAACAGAAAAGATTGTATTTATTTGATCATACTGGATGTTTCTGGAGTTAACTTTAAATACTCCCACTGGCTCCTTGTCTTCCATTCATCTTAGGACTGTCATTGCTTCACAGAGGTCCCTTTCCTATCACCATTTAGTTTTTCCCACAGCAACACAGAATATTATAAAACCTGAGGTTAGGTTCACATTCAGACTCATGATATATCCAAAGACTCTTATCAAAAAGCAGCTTTTAAATTTTTAAACATGCAATTAAACATCTAGATGATCAAAATCAAGACCATAAGATTATGACTCTCACTATTGTGTCAATTACTGTCTGGCAATATCCTCTTCATTTTTTTCCACACTGCTCTGCCACATTTCCATCACATCACCTCTGTGTCAGGACAGGGTAGTGCTTCTGAAACCGCATCTCCATGTTTACTTGTGCCTGTGTCACTGGAATGGGATGAGGCAGTAGATGTGCTTGTAAGTGATAAAAATATCTTTTCTTCTCAGCAGCTTAGTTGGTTTGTACCACCATAAAAGGCACTTGAATCAGCTAAATGAACAGTTAATGGAGTGGGGAGAAAAAGAAATGTAAAGCTGATTTGAAATACAGTCTATTTGAAGAGAATGTGTAGGCTAGGATTAGCAGTATCCAAGCCAGAGGCAGTCAGCAGCTCTCCCTAGGTGACTGGGGAAGGGAGTCACAGACACCTGGTAGTGCACAGGGGAAAACCTCACCTGGCACAGCACTAGCAGCAGGAATTGGGCTTCCTTTCTGCAGATGTATTTGCTGAACACCACATAGGCTTGCCTTCCAGGTCATTCGTTTGCCAGCCTGAGCTCCCCACTTTGCCTGTGCTTTCTGGTGTGCTTGCTGTCAGGTAGGCAGGTGGCAAAGCTTGGCCTTCATGTATTGCAGGGTGGCCTGCAGCATGTGCAATGGTTTCCAGCTACCTCAGTTCCCAGGCCACAGGTATCAAGGCTGAGGCACCAGTGGGACCCATGGAAGGCAGACCCACATCTGCCTTGACAGGAGGCTTGCTCAGCTACCTATAGCAAGCAACCCCTGGACACTACTGGCCCCTTCTTTCAGGATGGGTGCTCGTAGCCTATTCCCTCTCCTGTAAAAGCACAGTAGAGACATTGCACAAATTAAATGTGCAGTATGTCCTTGGGAGGTAGTACTTGGCTCCTAAGTTCCCCTTGACAGGAAGCTTTAATTCCTAATAAAGAGGGTGGAATCCTTGGACTTTGATAAAACATTTGATGCTCATATACATAAAGAACATGAGACAGTTCCTACAGGTCACATCAAAAGAGCAATCACTGAATTGAAGACTCCTGCTTGGTCTCTCAAAACCAGTCTTATTTAAGCGAGTGTGTTGGGCTGCAAGTTGCAATGACAAGTGGCTGAGCATGCCATGCTGGAAAGCAATAGCTGTTCCCAAACAGGCAGGGTGCAGGCACGAGGCTGCTGCTTCATAGGAAGGAGGTCAAATGGTTACTTCCACAAGCTGACACTTTGTGTAGCAAGGAGGTGGTGTCTCAAAGTTTTCCTGAGCCGTGCAATGGTGGTGTTGGGAGAATAGGCATGGAGAGATAGGTGATGTCTTTTACTAGACCAACTGACAGACCTAGAAAAAATAAATATTTCAAGCCTAGTTCATTCATCAGGTCCAGAAAGCACCAGTAAAATCCATGCTAACTGCAAGGCAGAAGCAGGAATTCTTGGATCAATCTCGCTATGCTAATGAATCCCTCTACATGAGAGAAAAAGGTGGTTAACACCTGTGGAGTATGGGGGGGTGTTACCTGGGAACAAAGTGATAGGCTGTAAGCTCCTGGAGAGAGGAGAAAAAAAGAAGGGGAGGAGAAAACAAAAAAAAAAGTCATTAGCACCTGTGTTGTATTTTTAAATATATTATTACATTTCTGGTATTTTGTAATTAACCCAAGTTAATTGTGAGCTCTTGGTGTGCATATTTCAGCCCAGAGGATAACCAGTTTTTAAAGCTAGCTTGCTACCTTGAAAGGCTCAGCTTGACATAGCCTACTAATGGGTTTATCAGATAAGGTACCACTAGGCTTAATGCACTCCTTAATTAGGAATGTAAACACCTTCATTAAAAAAGAAGTGAGGGCCTCAGAGAAATTATGAGGAGATTTTATGATTATTGACTCAAAAGAGAAAGTATTCCAACAGAGTTCCAACCCATTTCTCCCTCCTTCTCTCGGAACAGAGGCAGCATACTTTTTAATTGCAACCCTACCAAGCATGTTGACCATAGAGATTCCACTGCACTTGGCCATTCTTGGAGTTTTGGGACATCCTGGCTGAACAGAGATGTGAAGGACAGTCAGACTCTCTGAAGGCATGTGTGTATAAATAGATGTGTTTGTGTACACATGCATGCCTGTAAACACACGATCCCTGTAGGCATGTCCATGTGATGGGCTGGAACTTCAGCTCTTCTTGGCCAACGCAGTGGTTGTTCCCTCTCCTGCCTGTACACGTGGTGGTTGGCATAAACAGCAGCCTCAGCAGGCCATAGCTCGCCAGTACCCACAGATATGGGGGATTTGGTTGCTTGGGCGTGTTCCTCTGCCCAGCACTGGGACTGGGAGCTGCGTTTTAGCCTCTGTGCCCATCCCCTCACTGAAGCCCTGGGGGGAGCCATGCCTATGGGATGGGTGGGTGGATGGGGCTCATGGAGGCTACTCCCATGGACCATGTCCCAGCCCTTGCTTGGGGCCTGGGGGCCCACAAGCCCCGGCTGGTGCTGCAGGCCCTGTGCCGTGCCCTGCAGCCGCCGCTCCCCTTGGGCACCCCGGCACGGCGCCTGCTCGTGTGTGGCCTCTCCTCCCAGCGGAGAGCTTCCCCTCCCTCTGCTCCCTCTCCCTGCTCTCCCAACAATGGTGGCCCGGGCAGCTTGGGATGCAGTTTTGAATTTAAATGCAGCCAGCCTTTAGTTTACAAAAATAATAAGTTCCCTTCAAATAGAGTTATGTAAAAAGTAGAATAATAAAAAACTTAATGTTTGTTGGCAGCATACACATCCCTTTGTCTGTAAGACAGAGGCCCATTGACAAACAAGAGGCTTTTCTGGGACTCTAATATCGAGTACCAAAGTATACATGGCCACGACATAGTACTGCCTCCATTACCTTTGCCAAACAGTGAAACTGCTGCACCACTGTTAAATGCACTTGTACAAGGAAGGAGAATTCATGGCCAGGACCCTCCTGATAACATCCTGCCCCATGCAGGGACCTGCTCTGCAGTTCCTCCAGAGGCACCACCATCCTCTATTGTATCTCCCTCCCACTGCACCTCAGCTGCTATTCTCTGTGCCTGTCAGATGCAGTAAACCATGGAAAAACCAGAACTGTGTGTTGATCTCTCTAACAATATTTGGCTTTTAGTTAAGAAATGAAAATGTACTGTAGAGCTAAGAACAGACATTATTTGTTGAACGGTCACCATGAAACTTTTATTCTATTTACAATTTCAATAAATTCTGTCAGTGGTCACTGCAGGATTTCACCTCAGTTCCTTCATGTAAAGTATTTCTAAATTTCAGCCATTATTGCATTTAAATAATAATTCAGTAATAAATACAATAATCAACCATTATTGTATTTATAGTATGACAGTGTCTGCATCATGCTAAAAATCATCTGCTTCCCAAATATTATGATCTTTGAAGATAATCAGCAGCTCCCAGGAACAGAACCTGAGAAAAGGAAGCAAAGTGTGTGCTCAAATTGTTATTGGTTCTAATAATGAAAAACAAGATTCAGACTGTTCTTACTATGTTACTTGTCATCTAGAAGAGTAAAGCACAGCAAAAAGGAAAAGGTCTTAGAAAAGCACCATCACTGCTTTAGTAGTTTGTATTTTCCTACTAAGCTTTTAATTTTCTGCTCCAAATGGAAAGCAATACTTGTCTCAGAAGAGCTTCTGAATCTAAATTGTTTCCATATCAGCAGCTTTACCTTGCCCCTTGAAGCAAAATTCCAAAAACAAGTTTCCTGTCCCTTAGGTAGGAATAGATGGGGAAACTTCTTAGGAAATGGTGACGGAGAGAGCACTGAGCAGATGTGGCACTGAAACCATCCATAAGACAGTGAATGACTGTGTTGCTGCTCATTAATTTTCATCTTAGAAGTATTAGGCTGGGAAGCCTAGCATGTTCACTTGCAACTTTTCATGGTGATGTAAGATCCATCTTCCCACTATTTCCATGGAAAACTCAGATGCCCTCGGGCAGCTCTGAGCTGGCAACAGGGTGAGCTCACCTGAGTGGTGGAGCAGGAGATCTGCTGGGGTGCAGCCCTAATGTGCCCCCAGCACCACCACCTTTGCCAGTGCTTCTCAAAAGAAAAGCCCAAGCCCTCTGAAAACAAATACCTAAGCAAGGAAACCAGAAGGAATAGTATGACTGTTGTAGCACTTTCTGGAAGACATTAGGAGGAGCTGAAAATAATCAGGAAGTCTTCATGGAAATCACCTTAGAAAAGCAAGCAGAGGTGGAAAGCAATCCTGCATCACTGAGGAGAATCCTTCTGGGGACTGGCCAAAGCATTGAAGATTTTTATTTCCTATTATATATGTATGTATGTGTGTGTGTATGTATATATATATATA
>VWZV01007084.1:0-151476 GCA_013397155.1 Irena cyanogastra | reverse complement strand
AATTATTTTTCTGACAGAGTTGCCAGATCACAGGGCAATTAAAGTTTTATGTGTAGCTTGAGCTGTTCTCGCTGCTTTTGATGTTTTGGGTAAAAAGGGAGAATAGACTTGTATCATTTTAGCACTTTTTACATCTCTCTGAAGAAATTCTTAAGGTATTTGCAAGGTCAAAATGATAAAGAAACAGTGGGAAACAGTGGGAAACAATATAGTTGGTGTTGTCCTATGAATGTAATAATGCTCCGTACAATATTTTTTCACAACAATGCAAACTGCAATTAAGGCTGCAAAATAGTTTTCTTCCATCATCTCTGTGTTCCCATTTACTTCTAATTCGCTGAGTTTATTCTGTCCCTGAGCATGCAGTGCCATCATTGTCATTCAGTGATGGGCTTCCCTCCTGAAAGCAAAACTCAGCCTGCGTCTTTTTTCAGAAGTCTGGAGCCAGACTGAACTCTGCTGCTGAACTCTGAAGCCTGTGAGGCCCTGCAGTGAGGATTATATGCTTATCTCGGTTAAGAAGGATTTAGCACCATCGAGAGCATACAGAGATTATCTACTGAGCTCATGCAAAAAACTGTGATAATCTGTGGAAAAGGTGGTTTGCGAGGTTCTTCCCAAAAACCCTGGGAACTCAGGGCAAGCGCTGGGTTTGCTGGTGGCCCTGTGAAGGACAAGAAATGTGCCCACCTTTATTTATATGAAAGCCTTTGTCTCGCATTCTGCTGTTGTTAGCTGGGGTCTTGGATGTGGATTGATTGAAACCAATTTGCCAGCTACTTAGGGATTACATTCCTAGCCCCAGACCTGATAACCAAATTGCTGCTTAGGAAACTCCAGAAAAGAAATGTGTATAGGCCTGTGGGAATTGGCAACGTTGTTTGAGACAGTGGTTGTGACTTTGCCTCTCACAAGGTTGTTTTCTGTTGTTAAACTATATCTATGTCAACGATGAAACTAAAGAAATACAGAGATACAAAAAAGCCCCCATCTGCCTACATGAGAAACATTTCCGTGCTTCACTCCATGCGTTTGTTTTCCTCCTTTTTTCAACTGTATTTTAAAAACCAAAAAAGTCTATGATAGGAAATTATTTTTCCACTGTATTACTTATTGAAACCAGAGAATTAGAAGAATACCTAAAGCCGTCCATTGAAAGCTTTAGCTTAGTCCACCAGCTGTGGTAACATCATTGTTTGTACATTTCATATATTTACTCTGATTATAATCATGGATGGTGTAAATAAATCATGACAGTGCTACCTAATAATCTAAGTAAACTATCAAATTCAAAGGCTAACTACAATGAATGATGCTTTTTCTTGTTTAGACAGCATGAACTAAATGTTTTCTGCCTGGTGGTTTACTTATTTAATTACTTATTTGTTTGTATCTACCAGCTCTTGATAGGAAACCGCAAGGGCTGTATGGAAGGATTTTTGGTCTGGGAGGAGAAATATTTGGGTAATAGGGTCCCAGTCATCTCTTTTTTCTGTTCCCCAACTTTCTGCCTTGCATCTACAGGAAAGTAGCTGAGACAGAGAGTCTCTAGCATTTCTTGCTGTGGTTGCCACTGGGAATATAGTCTTCCTTTTCCTGTCGTCTTACATGTATATTCTTACCAGCTATTAACGAACATGCCCAAAAGACAAATATAGCTGTAATTAGCAACCCCCGCTAGTCATGATGAGACTTGCTGTGTGTTGCACACCTGATCCACAAAGACACCGTCTGTGTTTTACACCTCCTCTCTAGAGACACCCACACGTCCCAAACAGAAACACTAATCAGGATCTCTGGAGGGCTTGGCAGACAAGGAGCCAGAGATCCCAAATTCCTTAGGAGAGATACCAGAGCCCCAGCAAAAAATACACCTCCAGCTCCTTCCTGCTCACTGCTTCATTCCAGCCCACAGGAAAAAGTTATTTGCTTCAGCCGAAGGAGAATAATTAATTAAGAACTAATTTCTTTTAATGGTTAGGGGCTGTAATGTCTGGTCACTCTTTTTCCTGCTTCTTGGCAGAAGCTGGCTGGTTGAAGGTGTCTTCATAGGTGTCAGCTAGAAACAAAAGCAGTCTTGGCACTAGAAGACCCCTTGTTGTGTGGATGAGATTAATGAGTGACAGATAGCATGGTGCAGATATAACTTACCATGCCTGAAAACTGACAGCAAGCCCAAGAGCAACCTGGCATATCTTGGTAGATACCTTCAGGTGTCTCCCCAGCTGAGTAACTACCTGTGGCCCTGCTGCCAGAAAGCTCCTTCATCTCCCTCCCCCAACTCCCATGTTCACTCCTGTGTTAAAAAAAAAAAAAGTGTTTTAACACCAAAGGAGGAAAACCCCCCCCAAAACAAACAAATAAAACCAATAGAAATAACACAGCCAATTTATGGCAGTGTACTTGAATAGGAGGACGAATACCAAAATTTAACTTTTTTGATATTGCAATTTGTGAGGAAAAGCTCCCCTGGAGTTCTAATCTAGCACTTTGAAATGGCTTTTTCCAGTTAAAAGAAGTACTCCCCATATGCTTGACATATTGCTGCATAAAATGAAGGAATGCAGGAGAAAAAAAGTATGTTTACATACAAAACATACCCCACATGCATATTTATATTAAGAGAGAGAAAAATACTTTATTTATGTATGTATAACTTAACACTTTCAACATTTTATGTAAATAAATGCCAAATGAAGAAGACTGTATTGAACATTAATGGGCTATACTTCTTCATTTCCATTTTTCAAATCTGGCTATGATTGCATACAAGTACCTCAAACAGCAAACATCTGGGTGGCTTGAAAGCAACTGAGGCATGGTTTTCCTCTTACTGTGAAGCTACAGATTCAACATTTGCTGATGAAATTTTTGGTTCTGAGCAGCCTCAGACCAGATTTATAATAAATGTGATAATTTAGTAGTAACATTGGGGCCTTAATAATATTACTATCTAAGGTCTAACAAAATCTTTTATAATTAGAGTACAGTTTAACATACATATGCATTAAGACAATATCCTTGGAACTTTTCCAGGCAACTGCACTGCCACAGACAAAGTCTTCATCCAACTTTGTATTTGACACTTTATACAATGGAATTACTATTTTCTATCTCTTGCCTCCAGATTTAGGACAATTTATCTCTGATTCTCTTTTGTTTCTGGGTTTCAAAGTGCAATTTCCTGCGCAAGCAAATATGCTCATGATTCACATTGTCCACCCACCCACCCAGTTACCTGTCTCAGCTAGCCCAATTGCTGGAAGGAACATATAAAGCAAGTTCATAGCTTGATGCTGGATTGATATAATCTTTGCTTAATCTACTTAGTGTTAAAAATGTAAATGTTAGCAGCTATCTCGAATACTACAGCACTGTTCTCATATAAGTTGTATGCTTGAACGTGGCACAAAGCAGTAATTGTGCTCTTCTGGGAGGCTGAAAGTCTCCCAGTGTCTGAGACATGGAAAATTGAAAGAGTAGTTTACATCTGGTAGGAGCAAAATGTTGCAACTGTATCTCAAACACTTGCAATTTGGAGCTCTAAAACCCCCAGGGCATATTATGTGCTGTAACAATATAAATGAATAGGTTGTATCATGCTAAAAAAAACCCAACAATTTGAGCCTCCTTTTCCTGTCTCTTTTTTCACCTTAGAAAGAAATCCAGTACTTGAATATAGAACATTAGCTCTTATTCAAAATTAATCATTTTGAGAAACTAAATAAATTAGCATGGGTTTGTTACATTGATTTCAGCCTTTTTTTTTCCCCAACTGTTAAAATAGCTTTTCAAATATAAGGTTTGGCTCCTTCCTTGGGTTTAACTTCTTAAATCTGCAGTTTGCTTATCAAGAACAAAAGGCAGCTGATGCTTCCTAAAGAAGGGAAAGCAGCTCTGAGCTTTCTCAGTGCATCCAGAGGAGATGGCAAGGAAAGTGCAGCCCTGGTGTTCTGACTGCCCACACTGCTTGCCATTGGTTCACTCCCTGGCTCTGCTTTGGCTGCTCCATACGGATCTTTCCCAGACAAACCTGATGTAGTGTGGTCAAGCACTAATTGGTGTGGACATAAGCCAGGCTACTTCATTTCAGTGGTCAAGACTAACTCCTCCATTTAGTGGTCAGGACGCAGCCCTCCATTCCTCCGTGGGAGGATTTCTCAGCAAGCCAAGAGGTGCCAGAATTCAGACTTGGTTCCTCATGTTTCACAGATTTTTGCGAATATGGCAAGACTGCATTCCCTCCTGCCATTATCTTCTCAAAGAGAGGAAAGGGATGTGCAGTAAGGGGGTGTGGTGTCTGTATGTGTGCATGGCTGCACGTGCACATCTCCCCTTCTCTTTGTTTAGACCTCTGGGCATTGCTCCCATGTAACCTTTGTTCTGCTTATGAGCCCTTCTGTTCTTATTTTGGCAACACACGCAAATATTTACTCATGTTCATAAACAATCACCAATTCTATCTTTTCAGGTAAAATATCAAGAGAGCATGGCTCACCTGGGTGAACGTAAATGGACTCACGTATTCCCTTTCCTGATGGTAGGTATTTCTGTGTGTACATGTCTCTCTTGTGTGCAAAGATAACAGGGTTCTGCTTGGGTTATTCATAACCACCTGTGAATTGTGGCAGAGCCACACATGACCTAGGGACTGAACCTCAATGCAGTGATCATTTTCATTCCATAGAACACCTGAGAATGTGCTGCTTAAACCATGGCTGCTAGGAAAGAGGGGGAAGGAGAAGGACCCAGTATGGAGCAGAGACAGAAGGTGCTGGAAGAACACCTTAGCCTGGCTGCCACAAGAAGCACAGCCCTACTGTGGTTGAGGCCCGAGGCAGTGCATTGTCTCTGGTTGTTACAGTTGTCCCTTGCAGTCACATTTATGAAGGCTCACTAGAGCTGTGAGTGATGAGGGTGTGAACTCGGGCGTTTGCTTGCGTGGGAGAGCATGTGAGTGAACAGGTCAGGAACCGTGGCCTTCAGTGTGTTAGGGAGTGGCAGTGCCAACAAGCATGAATGTCAGTCTCTGAGAAACTCTTGGAAGTACCAGATTGCTGAAACCTGCATCTGCTTCCATTTAAATAGTGTCACCAGTTCCGCTTCTGAGCTTTAGGTGTGTTTCACACGGCAGTGCTGGCCCTGCTGCCTGTTGAGCCACAGCAGATGGGCAAGGGGAGGGGCTGGGGCGTGGGGGACGATGGCAGTGGAAGTGACAGTGCTCTGGAATGCTCTCTGGTGACAGGTCTCCCTGGTGTACTCTGCCAGTGCCGAATACTCCAACTGCGGGGAGAACGAGTACTACAACCAGACCACTGGCATGTGCCACGACTGCCCCAAGTGCGAGCCGGGCGAAGAGCCTTACATGGTAAGCTCAGCTTCTTCTGCTGCTGGGGGGAGCATATCGAGCACCAAATGCAAAGCACCCAAATGCTTTGCTATGTGGAAGTAATGAGTAGGAAAGGAAATGGGAAGGCTGTGGATGCCTAAGCAGGAGCACTCATGCCTCCAAGTGTGCCGTGGGAGCAAGGCGTCTTGCCTGCACGTCAGCAATCCATATCCCAGGAGCAGCCTCTTAAAAGGGATACTGTAAAAACTGAAAGGTGGAAGTTCCATACACAGCCTCTGCCAGTCTGTTCTCATCTCAGGAGTTATTTAGAATCTAAGGCTGACATTCCAACACAGAGTGGTGAATCGGTCAGTCTGGTTTGCTTGCTGGCCCCTCACACTGACAAGTTAATTTTGCTCTCCCGCTAAGATATTTCGGCACTGGAGGAACTTGGATGTTTCTGCAGTATTTTAAATTATGGTTCCTAAGTAACCATTTGATTTACAGCAGATAATTGCTGCTTATTTAAAAAAAAATAAATTACTGAAATCCTGTTTGGTTTTAATGGGATAAACAACCTATTGCAAGCATTTCACACAGTTGGTAGTCCCCAACAAGTATGTTTGAATAACCAGTTGGGTTTAGTTTTATTTAATCTAAATGTGATGTTCAGCTGGGACATGTGAGTTCAGAAGTTGCAAAATCTCATCCAAACATTGCCTTTTGGGCTGTTCCCTCTGAGGTCTCCTAGCCTGAAACTGCTGATAGCCCTGCTGCAGCTGTGTTTCTCCTGTAGGAGTCTTCTCTACTAAAACGGAAGCAGTTTTAGTTCACTTTCTATCCAAGCAGCAGCTGAAATTCACTTCCACAATTTGCTGGACTATGATAGAAGTGATATGGGAAGCCACTTACAAGCAGTATGATGCTCCAGTTCCCCTTCTCCCTCTCCAGCACACAGCGTGCTGCACCCTTATATCCCTGCATGGTCTTTTCAGGATTGACACTAACAGGCCAAAGGACAGACTCCTCTCCCTTTGTGATGCAAGGCCAGTGGGCCCTGCTGTGAATGTTCTCTTTTGCTAGAAGTTGGTGTGCAGCACAAGACTGCCTTTGAGTGACTGTGTGTTGTTGCAGACATGTGGCTATGGCACCAAAGATGAGGACTACGGCTGCATCCCCTGCCCTTCGGAGAAGTTTTCCAAAGGAGGGTACCAGATATGCCGACGGCACAAGGACTGCGAGGGATTTTTTCGAGCCACAGTCATGACACCTGGGGATCAGGAGAATGATGCAGAGTGTGGTCCTTGTCTCCCAGGGTAAGGACGTATCCACGGGCCTTTGCTTTACCCAAGGCCCTGGGAAGTACTTTTGTGATGTCAAAATCTCTGACAGCCTCTCCATGTCAAAGCTGACTGTAGGTACAACACTGGTAAATTACGCTTTTTCATCTCTGCTAAAACAATACGTTTAAATGTTGCAAAAGCATTGGTGAGTTTGATAAACACAGAATCGTAAAATAGTTAGGCCTGGAAGGGAGCCGGAAGAAAATGTTTTTAATCTTTCTGAAATCTCATTGAAGAAGTAGCTGTTTGGAACAACTAGAAAACTTTTTCCTCTTACTGGAAATGGAAAGGGAACAAGCACAGCTGTGCACTGCCATTTTAAAAAGAAATCCAGCTTGGCCTCCAGCCGTGGCTTCAGAGGGCCACCTTCTAAGTCCTGCCTCCTACATATGAGCTGCATGACAGTATCTTAAATACCCTGTAGGGTCTATGCTGGCACTACAGCATGTTTAGGGGCACAAAATATCTTCTCTCCAGATGTGAACAGCTGGCACATTTGTCAGTAGTTGACAGTATTAGCTAACATAGCTGTTCAGTGAGATTTACCAAGGCATTTTAGTCTCTAGGGTCTTTTCTACACAACAAAACGGGGTCTGAGGAGCTGTTAATGTAGTGTGTGTAGTGTTGTTCAGAGTCAAAACAAGTTTGAGGGCTGGCTGAAGGGGCTTAAAATAGTGCTGTTTATTAAGTCCATCTTTGTAATGGTCTCTTACACTTGGTATAATTCTCATAATGATGGTGAGAAAGAAATTGCTACATTGGATATGTATTCTTGACAATATTACATATAAAATTCTGCAAACCCAAGCATATACATGCACTCTTGATGTTTTTTGTAGGGTGAGTAAATACTCTAAAATACAACCTCACCTTCCACACCTTTTCAGTTTCTGCCACTATTCCTCTTTGGTTTAGAGAGTAATTCCTACTGACATTTGGCTTTTGTGCAGTTTGCAGATGCTGTATAACGCATAGTCCTTATAGCACAGGAAGCCCTGTTAAAGAGGCCCTGCAAGCTTCCAGGTTTATTTTATCAGTAAGTCTTTGTGAAATTTTCACAGTTTACAAATAAAATGAAGGACTTGTCTAGCTGCCAGCCAAACAGACGAATGATGTGACTTGATAAAGCTCCCTCTTGACTTCCCCTCATACATCATAAAGAGCAAGAAACTTACATAGTGGTCACAGTTGCTGTTTTGCAATTTTTGTCAGGACTAATGAGGTCACCCAGGTGGAAGTAGGGTGCTGGCTGAAAATAATCAGCTTGCACAGCTGGTGCTTGGGGAGAAATCTCAAAGCATCGTGTTTGCACAGGTGTAGCCTGTAGCAGAAACTGGTCTGCCGGAATCTGGCTGTGTGCCGCTCCTCCCGCAATGCTCCAGTCCTGGGATTGTTTGGCAAAGCCAGCAGTTAAGGAGAAACACCCTCTCAGTCCAAGCTTGAATAGATGGAATTCTCTAGATAAACTAAAGAAGAGGTAAAACAAGCTCTGAAGCTGCCCTGGCTCCTCATGCTACTTAGAGTCCTCAGAGTTTGCTCTGGTGTGCTGGTGGGCGAAATGCAGAGTCCGT
Organism: Irena cyanogastra; assembly: GCA_013397155.1. NCBI lineage: Eukaryota > Metazoa > Chordata > Aves > Passeriformes > Irenidae > Irena > Irena cyanogastra. The sequence continues at coordinate 143,233 of VWZV01007084.1, read as the reverse complement.
GTGTCAGAGCAGAGAGCTGGTTAGTAGCTGATTGTCCTTATTGTCCCCTGTGCCACAGGGACAGCCAGGTACCAGGGTGAGTGGCAGCTGGCAGAGTGCTCCCTTGCCTGGGCAGTAAACCTCAGAGAGTCCCCAAGTGGATGTGAGGGATAAAAACAAGGTTTCCATTTTCAGAAGACTGCTTCCATGACATGCTGCAGGCCTGCCCAAAGTAACAGCCCACATGCTGCTGTTTGCACTTAAGGACATCTCATCCCTTTGCTGTTTTTCACCAGCTCAGTAAAGAAGCCTGAGGAAAAGATGAGCATATGGCACATTCTGCACGAAAGTTTTCAGACACAATACCACTGAACTGGCAGCCTTTTCCAGTGCTTACAAGAGACATCCTCTGTACTTTGTCTTAAAATAAGTGCTGGATAATTATATATTTTTCTTTCTATTTTCGTTTTTTTCACTATTACTGATGACCAGTTTTAGGGAAGAAGAAGACCTTCACTACAAGAGGAGAGGTCATCCACTGCTTCTTTGTGTTCCCTCTCATATAAAATGAAAATAACACTGTAATGCTCACAGGAATTGTGCAAGACAGGGAAGATTTTAAAGGCTTAGTTCCAAAGCTGTGATCCTCAAAACCAAAATCCAGTTGCCAGTGAACTCTAGAGGTACCTAGACTGAAGCTCCTGGGACACTGCAGGTTTTGTCCTCTGTTCCCTGCCCAGGAGCTCTTCCATTATGCCAAACAGACAGGTTAAGAATGTGGAAATTAGGTGTGACTCAGACTATTCCCTCAGTGGAGCGATCCATTAGGTGTTCCTGGAGTGTGACTGAGATCACAGCTGACTACAGCAGCAATGGCAGAGCAAGGGTCCCTCTAGCCTGGTCATCTGTCTTCATTCAGCAGTGACCATAAGGAGTAAGAACAGGTCAAGTATAAATAATACATATTCCTTATGCTGTCCCAGCACCTATTTTCGGCTTGGGTTGTCTCCAGCCCCCTCACAAAATAGAATTGCAATGGGATCATTTTCTTTTTAAATGCAGTCAGAAATGCCTCTGCTATTGACATTTCCCCATTTCCTGTGTTTGTCCATGGCTACAGCAAATGCAGGATCAGTTCCTTGAGAGGTTTTAAGAGAAGGAGTGAATGCTACTCTGTTTTCTGCATGGAAAGTTTTAGCCAGTGAATTTCTAAGGAAACTTAAGTCCCACCCTTGCTGCTCTGGATAAGGCAGCAGATGCCTCCACCAAGGATGCTCCTTGTTGCAGTCTCTCTGCAGACTGTCCCCTGCTGAGAACAGGACCCACTCCTCTCCACCTCCTACCCCAGTCTCAGGCTCCCTGTTATGATGGGAGGGCAGACCTAAACCTGGGTCCAGTCCCTGAGTCTGGAATGACACCACCAAGGTTAGCCAATATGGTGCTATGCAGGAAAACAAGTCCATTTTTCAGTCTAGCCTCTATTCTTGGATTTTGCCTGTAGCCCCTCCAAACCTGAGCCTGGCAAGTGCCAAGAAAAGAAAGAATAAATATCATAGTGGAAGAGTAATACTGTGAAAATTCGTTTTGTCATTAGTGGGTCACTTCTCTGTAGTTGGGGATATAAATCTATCATGTTTCCAACATTACCTTTAATATCTGTTGCATTGGAAAGTAACCAGAAACATAAATCTGTTGCCAGTACTTCATGGGGGTCAGTAACTAATGCTTGCCACTGCAGAGTTTCCTACTCACCTGAGTGAATGGTTGCCTGCCATGAGCATCCTCTTCAGTTTTCTTTACATGCATTACACCATTCTGCATTGCGGTGAAAACTGAGAATTATTCCACCAGCCTGATCTAATTAAGTGTCAGAAGGATTGTTTGTCTTTCTTAAACCAACACAGCTTTTAGACTGTGAATCCTAACTGTCCTGTATTTTTTTCATAGGTTTATATGTATCTTTGGGCTTCCACTCTTTTGTTTTGTGGTTTGGCAGCCTTTTTAACTGCTTTACAACCTGAAATTATGTAGGCCCCATAAGAGAGGAAAGATGAAGTTTTGCTCCTGAGAGAATGGTAGAGTGGCACATGGGGCACAAGAGATATTTGAAGGATGAAGTGAGGGCGAATCTTTTAAACCAGTAAGAAAGAAATGAGGAACCATGTGTAGTTCCCTGGTTCTCTGAGTTTCCTCCTGTCCCTGTCTCTCCTTTGCATCTCTGTGTATTCCATTTCCTGGACCTGAATCTCTTACTTGTCATTCATTAATACACCAATTGATTTTGATGGATGGTTTCAGCAGTGGTTTCCTAACAGTGCATACATTTTCCAGAAAAAAACTCATACTTCACATGCATGGGCAGGTGCAGAAAACAGATCCCCAGTTGCATAAAATGTTTGTAGTGTTGAGTTGCTGTCTACGCAGAATAGATTATGAATTTATTCATCTCTTCATTAAAATATGTAGTGATTTACAGGTGATTTGTAAAGACATATCTGTAACATCAACAGTATGATGTTACATCAACATATGTATGATTCTGATGTAATTACTCATTAGGGTGCATGTGGATCCAGCTCTTGAGTAGCCAATTGCCATATTTCAACACTAACTTTATTAGCAGCCCAGAAGTTCAAATTACGAAAACCTTTCCTTCACACTGTAATTCCACTGTCAAGGACTAATTTATAAACAATACTGCAAGGAAATTAAAAAAAACCCAAACCAAACATGTAAAATCTAATCTGCCTTGCTCTGTGAGGGTGTTTTTTCTCCTGTATTTTTTTATTATGATCTGGCTCAGATTTGGTTCTAAGATTACAGAGATTATTCTTACAGTGTTTGTGAGTAAAATTAGCCAACCATATCCAGCTGGTGGTCTTGCTTGAAAGATTACTGCTTCAAAAAACTCCATTCTCTTATTTTGAAAAATCTTATTTCAGGGCTTGCTGTAAACTGTCGCTTGAACTCAGCAGGGAGACTGATGTTGTTTTAGGCAGTGTTACCACTTCTTGTCACGTCTAGATGTTTGATTAATTACATTTTCAGAGGAAAGGAAGAAGAGAAACACAGTCTCTATTCAGGCAATTTGAAAAAAAAAAGAAAGAATTATCTTTGCCTCAAATTGCTTATAAAATTTTTTTGAAATTATTTTGTCTCCATATAATTGGTTGCTGCTGAACCGTGTTCAGTCATATCGTATTAATTTGCACTCTTTTGCCTCTTCTTGCCCTTCACTGCAGTTACTACATGCTGGAAAACAGACCTCGGAACATCTATGGGATGGTTTGCTACTCGTGCTTGCTGGCACCTCCCAACACCAAGGAATGTAAGTGTTATGATATTTCTATCCATTTCATCTGGTTTTGACTTAAAATCATCTGGAAGCTCAATGTGAAATCTTTCAATGATGATAATTATGTTCAAACAATAAACCCAGCTCCAGTTAAGCAGTTTCTGCTTCCAATTAGCCTTGCCATCAAAGGGAGGGAATACTTAGCATTTGAGGAAAAATTAGAATCTTTGATTTTAGGACCTGCTATTTGTTCTCCAGTTTTCATCTGTTAAGATATCCCATGCTGGACTTATTGGGGTTACTTAACCAGTAGGTCTAGGAAATCCCACATCTTCATATTTCTTAAACTGAGTTTCAGTTCACCTATAAAGAAAACATGTGACAATTTGTAGATTTGTAATTTGTAGGAGTAAAAGGGCATGACACCTTTTCATATCCTTTTGCTGCAAAGTGATTCAAGAGTTAATATTGACATCTGGTGGTCAGCACTGATGAGAGAATTAGTTCTGTACTTTTCATTGACAAAAGGGTCTGTGGTTTGCTAATTGAGGAAATCATGTATGAATGTGTATGAACGTGTTTGTTTGCATACCATGTATGTGCAATGGCTTATCCATCCTCATGCCACTGGGGAGAGGGACAGCTCACTCCCCAGAAAACTGCTGTCTCCTTTAGGGGGCAGAGAAAGGAAAAATAAGGCTCTCTCTGAATGACCAAATTACTTTGACACCCCTTCAGAGAATCTGGATAAGATCAGGACAAAAAACTTTAAAACAAAACAACAACAACAAAAACCCAAACAAACAGAAAAAATGAGTAGTTCCCCAGCAAAACCTGATGCCTCTAAAACCAAAATCCTGTCAATTTTCTCTTCTTTTAGAAATCTTTGCCATGAAAAGGAATTGCAGTATTTTGTCTGCTTGATTTGAAAGCAGGGATTGGAAGTCCCAGAGCATTTATTTATGTACATAAATAGCAATTGCTCCGTTCAGATGCTGCAGAACTGTGTATCACTGGTGCTCTGGGAGTCACTTTAAAGGAGGATAGGACATGAACATCTACCACTTTCCTACAGTGAAGAGCTCAGAGGAGCCAAGGGATGATCACCACCCCACAGAGCTCCTGGTCAGCAGTAGCAGTCCAGGAGGAGGCATCTCCCTGAGCTGTCTGCATGCCAAGGGACTGCTCTGTTGTACAGCTACTCACCCCACTTGGCTGCAGAAACCCACCCAGCCCTGAGACTGCCCATCTGCCTGAGACAGTGGGGGTGTGTAAAGCGCCGGGAGAGCGTGGTTTAGGTGAGATAACATCTGTTTAGGAGGTGAGGTAAGGGTGCTAGGGAGGACCCAAATGTGAGATACAGGAAGAAGGTGCAGAGGTAAGTGAAAACACAAGGGTAGGAAGGTTGTGGTCTAACCCCAGCTGACAGTCCAGCCCCAGACAGCCAGTCACTTACTCCCCCCCACACAGGGAAGAGAACCAGAAGGGTAAAAGTGAGACAACTCAATGATTGAGATAAAGACAGTTAAATAGGTAAAGGAAAAGCTACACACATCCAGCAATGCAGAACAAGGAATCCATTCTCCACTTCCCATAGGTAGTTCAGTATCCAGCCATCTCCAGGAAAGCTGAGCTACATCACATGTAATGATGACTTGAGAACACCAACACCATCACTCTGAATGTGTTCCATTTCCTCTTCTTCCCCATCTTTATATGCTGAGCATGACACCATATGGTGTGGGATATTCCTCTGGTCAGTTGGGGTCAGCTCTCCTGGCTGTGTCCCCTCCCAGCCCCTTGTGTACCCCCAGCCCCTTCACTGATGGGGTGCGTGAGAAGCACAAAAGGTGCTGTGTAAGCTCAGCAATATTGAAAATATCTCTGAATTATCAGCACCTTTTTGGTCACAAATCTAAACCTTAGCCCCATGCTAGCTGCCATTAGTAAAATTAACTGTAGCCCAGCCACACCCAGCAGAGAGTCACGGTGGGACATGAGGGGATAAGGTAAGAGGCTGCAGATGCACCTGGCTGCCCCATTGGTGGGAATAGAACCATGCACGCTGCTAACCCATAGCTGGAAATTAATCTCTTCCTCAGCTCTGATGGTCTGTCTCATACATGCTGAAACGGGTTGTTAGTAGTATCAGACATGGCATAAGTTACTGATTTGGGAAGAAACTACTAGATCTTATGGCTACTACTCACCTAAAAGAAAATAAATCTTTGTCTTTTGTAGGATATCTGGCAGATACAAAAGGTAATGTGTTTCCATAAGGGAAGTGTGATCAGCACAACTGATCAACTACATGCAATTTTTAGCTTGATAAACACAAGAATAAATATGTATTATCTCTGTGAGGAATTTAGGCAGGTGCATAAACCAACAATTGGTTTGGGTACTAAGATAAAAGAATAATTGATTGGGTACTAAGATAAAAGAAAACTTTAGTCCTAGAACCACTAAATATTTCCATTTTAATTAACCCCATGAAGCCAACCATTTGATTACAAGTGTTCAAAAAGCAAGAAAGTGTCTCAAAACCCAAGTCCCTCAAACCACTAAGCTCAGGTAGTTTGGTTTATGATACGTAAATCTCCGGACCCCATTTGGAATGGCAGTGCCCCAATTCATAGGCATTAATTTGTACTCCAGTTGAAAAAATCAGCCTTGCTGCAGGAACCGCCTGAAATGCTCCCTGCTCTGCTGTGGAAGGTAGTGTAAAATCTGGTATTAGCAGATGATCTTTTTCACACATTTCACTGTCATCAGATTATACCAGTTGGAGCAAAGAAGAGGTGACATATCAGTGTTGCACAACTGTGGAATTTATTGAGGTTTGCAAATTCCAAACTCATCTAAGTGCTGCACTCTGAGCACATAACCTTAGCAAGAGGATGAGGTTTGTGTCACATGAAGGATAATACCAGAATTTTGGTAGGAATGGTTCCTTTGTGCAGAGCAACCTCTGCTAATTAACTGGCTGTCAGGATGGAGAAGCCAGTATGAAAACTCCAAGTGGCCCCAGGAATCTTCTGTTCCTTTGTTGAGACTTCAGAATAGCAATGAACAGCATTCAGGAGCCTAAACCCCACACTACAGTGTTGCCTCTCCCCATTCTTCAAGCTCTCCTGCATACAGCATACCACTGCAGAAAGTTGACCCAGCAGATCACAAGGAAATGAAAACAGCAAATTACTTAAAAATAGTAAGCTTTGGGTGACAAGCTCTGAGTTTGCAACTCTATACAGAAAAATAAGGGCAGATAAATCCCATTTCAGGCCTTCATTAGGGCTGAGACAGGATAGGAGAACAGTGGTGCTCTCCTTAGCTGTAAACATTCCTTGCTGGGAAAGTGCCTGGACTATGTGTTACAGATGGCCAAATCCAGGGGTGTGTGCCCCTGCATGGAAACTTGTTCAGGGAATTTGTCTGGCAACACATTTCATCTGGCAGAAAAGTATTTAGGTTTGATCAAAGGGTAAGCAAATATCTTTAAGCTCATGTGCAGTCAATAAAACTTGAAATGGCCAAGGACACAAGAAGAACACCCCATGCCCCAGCATCTGGAAATATTAGTGTAAAAAGGACTGGAAGTGAGAAAGATATTCCTTCATGGGCCCTGTGTCACCTTGTTGAGTTTTTCCCCTCTCAAAGTACTTGAGACATAAATAGCACAAAATAGCATAGAAAAGAGGGGGAGGAAAGGGAGATGATTCACAGAGGCCAGAGGTTTAATTGAGGCAAACATGTCACCAGTTTATGGTGCTGAAAATCTCACTGGTCTGAAGGATGGAAGCAACAGTTCTGCAGCCTGGGAGGAATAACAGGCTCCAGTGCCAGCTTGTGGGCAGGGGGCACATAGGGGAAAGGGCTGTGCATACATGAACATAACAATGTGTGCTGTGCAGCAGAAAAGCTTTTTCTTACTGTGAAGAAGGTGAACAGCACCATAAAGATTACAGTTTGCCCCATCCTGTGCACTCTGAAACAGCTGTGTAAGATTTCTGGCCTCTCAACGTGCAGCTCCCCTGAGTCTCCTGTGCAGGAGCTCCTGTCATGAGCACAGAGGAGCACAACGTGAAATGCCAAAGGTATGAGGACTTCAGCTGTGCTTGAGGCAGATCATGAGCCATCAATGCCCCTTGCTGGCATAAATGGGGATCTGACACCTCTGTGCTAAATAACAGCACTGCAAAAGGGAGGAGAGGCAGGTTTTCCATGTAAATCAAACCATTAAGGTAATGAACACCAAACCACTCTAAGATGTGGCTTCCCACAGTGAATGGTGCTGGATTTTCTGTCAACACTTCTGGAACTGGAGTCACTTCGGGTCTCTGACTATGTAGGGTGTTTTCAGCTGTTTTCTTTTTCTTTTATCCAGTGTTAAAGTATATGCAAAAGACAGAAGATTAAGCCATCTATAGTTTCTCTAGAAGAGAGGTACAATTACTGCTGGAAGAGATTTTGTCTTTTAGCAGCTGAAACTCTCAATTAGTTTATGTGTATTAACTCTGTCTTTCTCTTCAAACTTTGATATTTGCTACTCCAATTCAAAAATGTTGGAGAAAAACCAAATCAAACCCTGCTACAATAATGTTAGGAACACTTACTTTGAAGTTGAATTTACACAATTACATCAAATATGCAAATCCTTTTCCATTCACAGATTATTGGTCTAGAGAACTTCAGCAACTGATTGAGGGTTTTCTTTTTAATCTAATGTATATATTCATAAATGTGTATGGGCATAAAATACTTCATGTTATTTTATTGCCCCATTTTAGCTGGATTTATATATGAAAACAGTTATAATAACCAACCTGTGTAAGTTTTTAGGTCTCACGCCTACCAATGATAGCTTGGGAAAATTAAACAAAGAAGAAGAAAAATGTTGATAAAGGAAAATATATGTGGTCAGGCTATTTTTTAAATTCCAGAGAACAAATGACATCTAGAAATAGAAAAGTTCATTTTTATTATCATTAGAACTTCAAAAAGAACTAAACAGATGAGATGGAACAATTGACTAACAATGGATGGTTTCGTGTGACGAGCTGTAATCAGGGGGGCACATCCAAACCCGTGTACTGAAGACTCAGAACTCAGCCTCCTTATTTGAAGGGCTTAACACAAACAAGCCTAATGCCAAAACCACTGTATTAGTTAAAATAATTATTTCAAAGATTTTTATTTTAGCTTTCCATTCTTTGTATCACTAATTTCCATTCCTTGCCAGTGTTATCCTTTTGTAATAAAATCAACATAAGGACTGTCCTTCTGTTTCAAATTATGCCTACAAACAAATAGGCTTGTTATCTGGAACTAAAACATATTTTTTCTTTTTCTGAGTTGCTTGATCTCTGAACACCCATTTCCTCTTCACATGTGTACTGGGAGAAATGTTGAAGGCCATGTTTTATTATTCACTGGTGGATGGCCTGATTCTTCTTCTCTGAGGATTTGTCCATATTAGGAAAGGAAACTAATCTTAGGATAAAATTGGCTAGCTACAGCCTTCAAGGAGAGGGATCTGAGAAGAAAATGTGGTCTTTGCAGTCTTCAGCTGCTGGGAAAGCTGAGCTCAGGTATCCCTCAGGAGGTTATGTGGTCCTGGTGCAATTCTTCCCAATAAAACTGCTCCAATGACTTTGATATTTTCACTGGTGCTGGAGCTGCAGCTCCCACAATGAGCACCACCTGCCCATGGGAGACACTGCAGGTCTCTGCAGGATTGCTCTGATTGGGCTCAGGAGCTGAAAAACCTGCAGAGCTGCAGCCTTGGACCACCAATTCCAATGGGCTGGCCACCAGGATGCAGGGTAAATGGGAGACCGGCTCCAGGCAGGTCTGTTCTCTTCCTTATGATGCTCTAAAGTCATGACAGCAAAGTTTAAATAGCAATTATCCCCTTCATATTGCATAGAGAAAGGGGTGATAACACTGAATTCCTGGACAGAGGCTTAGTTCATGGAGTGTTTGTCTGTGACTTTCCAGTCCTGTGCAATGATTATGGCCCCCAGTGAGTCCTAAAAAAAAAGCTTCAACAGATGCAAATAAATTGTCAGACTAAGGCCATGTGGCCTATAATCATCATCACTTTCTTGCCCTGGCAAAAGGAGAGCAAAATAAAATAGTTATAGACTTTACTGAAAGCACAGCAGAAAAAAATATTTCCTTTTATTTGATGCGGTTACTTACAGAGAGATTGACCAGACTGAAAACAAAAGTCAGGGGGAACTTTCCTATCATCATTTTCAGAAGTTTAATTCTCAGGAATTAAACTTCATGCTTTACTTCATGCTCTTCCTGGTGTAACAGCTGCCTACACTAACTGAAGTATTTACCTGTGACTCCAGAAAATATCAGAGTAATTTTCAGTACTCTGTAAAATAAAGATCACTCAGGCAATCCTCCATTGCCTAGGATATGCTCTGTTATCAGTGATGTTTCAGAGTTGGTTTATGTTTGGTTACTGAAGTCATATGTAGGCACCTCAGAAAGCAGGTTGGCTTCGACAGCTGCTTTAGCTTCCATGACTTTCCAAGTGCACAGGCATTCCATTTGAAACGTTGTTTTCCTAAGTTTGAAAACAAACCTTTCACATAAGTGCCTGAATACAGATTTACACTATTTAAAAGTTCTGACCCCTGCTTTCTACATATCTAGGTCTTTATTTATTACTAGGTTTAATTAAAATCCAGTTTTAACTTTGTCAGCCATAAACCATCTACTTTTATTGAATTTCAACTCAGTATAATTTATTTTTCATCTCGTATTTCAGGCTGATAGTTACTTATTTGCATGTGTGCTTTATCCTACTTCAGCCCATAAAAGAGTCTCAGTGATGGCACTCACAGCTCATCTGTGCCATTCACTGCTGGACTATGCCTGGGAGAGGAGGGATGCATCAGGAGAGAGCAAGCTGCACTCAAGAGCAGGAAACAGATACCCATACAGACGCCAGGACTTTTAAATGTGTCTTATTTTATGATCACTCCTATAGTCTGTTGTGTACAGACTTTGGGGATTTTTATAACATGTTATTAAGCATTAAATAGACTCAAAAAAAATCTGTTGCTAGTTGTGAGCAGCAGTCCTTTGAATGGACCAGTAAGCTGATACCCACAGCACCAGATGTCAGGGGCACATATGGTCTCCTACTGCACCAGATTTTATTCACTCACAAACACTTGCAAGGGGGCATGGTGGTAAAACCTCCTTTCCCTGTGCCCTCCCCCTCCTCCTCTCATAAATCTGGTCGTTTTGTTTGTTACTTCTTATTGGAAGTTCTGTCTCTGTAAGATGCAAGAACAACTGGAATAGTCTGTTACATAAAGCAAAAAGGCTCACTGAAACAACAACAAAAAAGTATTTTATTGCCCAGCATTTGTTTCCTGAAAGAACAAAAGGCAGTTGCATGGTAATTTAAGTTAAAACTATCTTTTGAGTTAAAATCCCCAAATATTCAAAAGTGAATACAGATTCAATTGTTCTTTTAAACAATAAGTATGGAGCATTTTTTTAATTGAAAGTCTGTTTAGACTCCAAGAAAGTTACAACTAAATCACAATTTTTTTAAAATAAAAACATCTATAATGCAAAAGTTGACCAATCACCAGTGATAAACTTCTTTCCTAATTTCTTTATCACATCCCTGCAGTATTACATACAGGTGTCTAGGAATATAAACCACTCTTTTGCACAGCTATATTACAGCCATCGGTCTTTATTTAAAAAACAGAGTTGTTTCCATATGGTGTGCTATAACACCTTAGGATGCCTCTGCCTGAGCTGTATCTAAGTCTTTATAGATTATGTGCCATCTATATTGGAAGCAGAATTAATAATGTGATTGGGATGCTAAACTGGAGGTGCACAGGAACAATTGACATTGCAGTCATGGTGTGGTGCTGACTGGGAAAAAGCAGCAGCTATGAGATGTTTCTTTTTGCTCATACAAAGCGATATGAGCTGAAATTCAGAAGGTGGCAGTTTGGTTCCTCTTGTAGTGCAGGTGCATGAATTGGCACTTTCTTCTAAGCCACATCTAAAGAAAAATTTTGGCTCATAATGGATATGCCAAATTATTAAATTTGACAGTAGACTTAAAATATGTGTAACCACTAACTCCCACCCAGGCATGTGTAAAGGGCCACCACAATCCAGCGCCAGCCTTGGTTTTGCCATGCCAGCACTACAGAACAGACGAGGTGGCTCCATTCCCATGCAGAGGACGTTCTGCACACAGGCTCTGGGGCTGAAGGCTCTCCCTGGTGTGCAGGGAGAGGCGGTGTGTGGGCTACATGTGTGCGTAGTGTGGGCAGCAGACCCTGCCCTGGTGTGGGGTGCACCTGGGTGAAGTGTGATGGTGACACTGAATGAAGAGTGGTGACCTTTCTCCTTACCCTCCTGTGCTACTTGCTACTGCCTGACTTCCCACTTTGAAAGGCTCTACTTCCTTTCACAGATGGGTGAAAAACACAAAATTAACAATACCAGGAGACTGAAAGATTATTAGGCAGAAATACTTCAATGACTTCATCTTTCAAATGAAATAAAAGAGAAGCAAGTTTGCTAAAACTCACTTGCGGAGATGAGCTGAAGCTTGTTAGCTAAACTGCAGGCACACAAAGCAGCACAGCTCGCCTGTGCTCACGAGGGGCAGTGGCAGAGAAGCTATTGATGACTTGTTGCAGCTTGCAAGGACCGTGCAGAATTCCAGTTGGCTTTAATTGGATTTGCCAGGGGGGCTGCAAGAACAGGCGTAAGCCTGGTGGCTGTGCATGAACATGAAGGAAAGCCTCAGGCCACAGCACTGGCCATTTGCTAAATTTCCTCTGTTGTCCAGCCACGATGAGTAAACACAGAGGTCATGACCAAGGATGATTCACTTCAGTTTTGTTTAGAATTGCTGAAAGTTTTACAAATTACCTGTCTTTAATGTCCACTACATGCAGATGACAGCTTCATTTACTGATCCCTAGATAGTCTTACTGCATTGCAGTTTCTGGAGCTGGTAACTAATTCTTCTTAGAAAGAAATTTGTCACAGAGAAAGGACCAGAGGCAAGACTTATGTAATCTAGCCTTCACTTGCAAAATACAAAATGCATCTGAATTAATAAACTAGTATATTTAAAACCTAATGAAAACCCTTATTCAGTTGGAAAAAATACCAATTATAATGAGTTAATCCATTTCCTTCCAACAAATGATGTTTGAAAGTTTTATGATTGTTAATTTCTTTTGAAGACATCTGTGACTCATACTTTGCAGCCTCTTTAGGTGTACATTTCTCATTCAGAACATGCAGACATATTTTATTTTAGATAGTACTTTTTTTTTCTTTGAAAAAAACCATTTCTCTTAATTCGAAGAATGTGTATACTGCTTTGTTCTTAACCATAGAACTTTTTTCAGACCATTCCAGACCACTTGATTTCTTTCAAGTTTAGCTGGTGATTTCATTTCTTTGAATATTTACTTGGTCAAAAGAAGGGCACAGTGATGTACTCTAGTTGCCAAACCAGCTTGTGGAGCCATGTGCTGTGCACACCTTACCAGATGACTGGGACAGCTTTTTGCCTTTAGGACTCCTGAATTTACTTATCACTGGACTTTTTCCACAAACAACTAATACAAAGCAGGAGGAACTTCATACCTTCTCCAAGACAGAAAATTATTTTCAGTGTCTGTGGATAGTAGCTGTTTGCATTACATGCTAACCAATGGCATTAAAGATCATTTGAGAAGGAAGATAATGTTTACTCCCAACCCTAATATTTTTGTTGTGTTTTGGAATACTGTGCAAACATCTTCCTATATAAATCATTCCCATAAATAGCTTTATTCCAAATAATATGCACTATTGTTTGCTATTGTCAAAATATGCTATTTTATTACTTGGTTTAATGCTTTGAAAACTTGGTGCATGACACCAAGTGAAAGAATAACTTTAACCCTGACTGCAGAATTTAGACCTGGAAACTCCTATTGGAAAATCTCATCCCTCTGACAGAATGAAGTTTTCTTATAATTTCTTCATTTAGTGTTTCAGTGAATTTTCACTCTCCCCAGAATATAGATTTGGACTGACAGGAAATCATAAGAAACACACTGCCCAGTTACATTACAGGAAATTCTAAAATTCCCTTTTACAGCAGTACAGCTCCATGGAACAGAAAAGCAATCAACACCATTATTTGTCACCTTCCCTAGGTTTTCCTTTGGAGTCATGAGGGTTTGCATACCAGCACAGCTTCACATTGATGCTGCCTATAAAAGTTGTTTGTGAGATGAATCTATCACTAGTTTGATGAATCTACCAGCTAAGTCTCAGTCTGCAGTTGCAAATACTGGTGCGGGTTGTAAACTGTTTGAGTAATCAGCTGAACCCTGGAAAACTCTCTGCTACCCAGGACAGATCCATAACATGGGAACCTATGGGTAACAGTTGGCTTTTTCTTCTGAGTTCATATCTGTTCAGGAGTTTGACTTTCACTCCTTCTGGACAGTGTGCAAAACCACGGTCTGTAACCCAGCTTCCAGTGTATCAGGAACATTCCAAAGAGCAAGTAGTTCTTGGGTCCTTTGTTAATAAATGGGAATGCAACCAAGCCAAGCAAAGGCTCTCTTACCTCGAGCCAACCTATTCCTTTGACTGGACAAAGTGACAATGGAATTTCATGGCATTTTTGTTTATATTGCAGGTGCAGGCACTAACTCTGGCATTTCAGCCATTTTCCCAAGCACCTCTGGCACAAGCACTTTCTCACCTTACCAGCATGCTCACAAAGGTAAGAATGCACTCACAGGGTTAATTTAGCAGTTCTTTGTCTTGAAAAGGGCACCAACAAAGTGCAACCAAACTGAAAATATCTGTTGCTATTTTCATTGTCACTATTTCCAGATTTCTAGAACTGCTATTAGAAATAATTCAGAATTCATTTTTATTTCTCAGTTAATCAACATTGCTGTTTGTCAGCTGAACATAAAAAGGATTTGAGCTGTACCCAGTCATGCCAGCAATAAATTTAGCTCATTATTTGCAGCTTTACAGAAATAGCACTCTGCCTCAGCAAAGCTTAGCTTAGAATGGTGAAAATAACTTCATGCACAAATATGGTCAGTCTCTTATTGAAGTAACATAAACAGTTCTCCAGCATGATCATTTGGCTTTTAAATTTTTTGAACCTGAGAAGACAGAATGGAAAAGGTGCAGTTAATGAGGTACTGACAATGCTGTTCTTGGTATTGTCTGAAAACATGACTGTTAGGATCACATTTTCAAAGAAATTAAAGCTTTCATGCCTTTTAGCATATCTATAATTTTCTGCATCCTTTCACACCTTTTCAGTTCTAGCCTTTCGCATCCAAGTTTTCTTTCTGAATATCTTTTCACCTGGCTTATTTTAAAGTCACCTTCTAGCCATGCTGTTTTTTAAGTATCTGATAGAAAAACATCCATTATTCTACGTGTGCATTGTGTCCTCCTTTTAATTTAGAGTTTTGAGGCAGCCACAGTTATCAACAGCCATTTTTTCTCTTATTCCTTTTGTATTTTTACTGGTTTTTGTCTTGTCAACACTGATTCCAAGAATGGAGTGCTACAAATGCTTCTACTCTTGCTTATGTACAGCTTCCCATACTAAAATACAATTTCCTACATCTTTGTATCTGATGGAACATACCATCAAATATTCTTAATGAATACTACTAACTGCTTTATGCATAAATATCAAAATTTTGAGAAATTTTTAATTAACTTGCCTTTGAGACACAAAACTGTTTTTTGATGCTTAACAAGTAACCAAGACTCAGATCAAGTAAAGGATTACACAAACTATGTGTAGAGCAGACTGCAAACTCTCAACTAGTCTCTGATCCTAAGAGTTGCTCCTTCATTTATTTTTCTTTATTCCAGCAGATCTTTCAGGACAAGGACATCTGGCTACAGCTCTTATAATTGCTATGTCTACTATCTTCATAATGGCTATTGCCATTGTCCTCATCATCATGTTTTACATTGTAAAAACAAAGCCATCTGCTCAAGGTAATTGTTCAGCAGGTAAAATTTTAGTTGCAAATGCTATTTTTAGAAAGCTTCTGAGAATAATTAGTGTTATATTTGTATATTCTAGCCTGTTGCACGAGCCACTCAGTAAAAAATGTTGAAGCTCAGGCTAACACACAAGAAGAGAAGAAAGAAGTGCAAGGTACAAGTTGTTTTAGTTTTGCTTTTTCTATCCAAGGAAACACTGGGCTTAAATACTCTTAATACTTTTCTCTCAATTACAGTTTCTCCTTTGGAGTATATAAAACCCTCATCAGTTTACTAAAGAATTGTCTATACTAGTTTTTTGTGCTTCCAGAATGTCACTTAATCCTCTGATAGCAATTAAAAATATAGCAGAGAGATTTATTTTGTCAGTAGGGTTGCCAGCAGAAGTAACTCCTGACACAAAGCACTGGTTTGGAAACTTATTGCCAATTTAAACTTCTCTAATTGTTGTTCTACAGATAATGTTGTGATATTCTCTGAGAAAGAAGAGTTTGAAAAACTTACAGCAACTCCAGCTAAGGCTGTCAAAAGGTGGGTAAAAGATAAATATATTGCCAGTTTCACTGAAATGGGGGAGGCACAGGGTCATCATTCACCCTGGTACACTGGAACACAAACAAATCTGATGGGAATGCTGGCAAGCTGCTGCAGCAGGGCAAAGACCAGATGCCTTAGCAGGCTTTTCCCCCTCTGGTTTCTAAAAGATGATAACAGACATCGTGAAGAGACATCTGTGTCCTCCCCATTCCCTCTGTGACCAATTAATCAGCTCTTGGGGCTCCATCTCTTCTTTTGAGAGGTTAATTTCTGGGACCTGAGTGTAGCTTTCACTCACATGGCCTTACTGGGGTTCCCCTTCCCTTCTAGGCAGGAAGAGTAAAAATAGCTGCTACAGGCCTTAAGGAAACCCCTTGTCGCTAGCATCATCTGCATGGCATGGTGTGGTAGTTTTCCTCATCTTGTCTCTGCCCAGCAGCCAAATCTGCTTGGGTAACATGATTAAGGTGGGCTAAACACTGTCCTCAGTTGGAAAATCCCTCTATAAAAGAATTCTTGCAAGCTACCTGTGACCATGTGGCTTGGTGGGCATTGCACATACACACTGGGCTGGTGAAGGCCGTGACATTCACAGCATTTCAGAGGAAAGGCATCTTAAAAAATGGAAAACACTTTTATTTCGTTACTCTCAGATAGCAAAAAGAGGATGACTGGAGTCAACCCATGAGAGGCTTCTCTAAGATAACCATATCCTTCATTTTACAGTGAAAATGATGCATCTTCTGAGAATGAACGACTTCTAAGCCGCAGTATGGATAGTGATGAAGAAGCTGCAGTTGACAAGCAAGGGACTCCAGAGAGATGCTTGTTATCTTTAGTGCATTTGGCCAGAGATAAATCTTCTACAAGCAATAAATCAACTGGGGTAAGGCTACCTTGAGATTTAAAAATTGAGAGCATTTTTCTACTTTTTTTAAAGAAAAAAATATATAAGCTATCAACCCCCCAAAATGCATAGTAGGGTAGATCTGATTTACAAGAGCTTCTCCAGAAAAATTTGTTATAGAATCTCCTTTGCATAATGAAATATATGCATATGTAGTGTTCAGGGATAGAAATAGAATTTTCTACAAGACTAATTAATTTGCTTTTTTGAGTATTATAGTTTCAAGAAATAAAACACCCATATAACAGCCATCCCCTGTCACAGCTAATGCTAAGATAGTAAAATAATGAAGCAGGCTGGATTTGGCTGACAGCAGAACATCTGAGTACCTTGACCCAGCTGCATTGGTATTTCCATGGCACAGACTTCTCAATAATATCCGGTGTTGTGCTTGGTTTTCATGTGGAATTTTGAAAAACACACACATGGTTTGAAGGTGATTCCTGTGCTGTGAAGGACACTGTAATCCACTGTTTTGCTGTGGAAGGTCTTTGCTTCTTCCTGCTGAGCATGTACTGCTCAGGGCTTTTTATCTCACTTGGAGTATTTTAAGGCACAGTTAAGGCCACACCTCACCCACACAACCTTTCAGTTTGTGTTAACACCAAACTACCCTTAAAAAGAAGGTGTCTGCTCTGATTTTTTAGTATTTCTAATTTATTTTAAAATGGCTATAGCTAGGCCCAAATCACATAATTAATATCAAACATCAGATATGGCTTAAGAAAGAATAGGTTTGAAAATGCATCTTTTCATGTTTGCATGTTTGAAATTGTTGGGAGAATCAGCTCAAAATTTTTAAAACATACCACTTTTCAGCTGAGATCAGACACACAAAATCTCAACACAAGTTAAACAGTTTTGTAGTTGTAGACATTTATGACCATCTGAAAATAACTTATTATTCCAATGGTCACACTTTAAAGTTCGGGTTTTTGTGGTCTCCCTAAATATCCAACTTTATGATACTTCTGTAAGCACTGGCTTGAAACAGGATAATACACCTTGGGTAATCATGAAATCAGAATATTTCGTAAGAAGCAGGTTACCTTCAAAAGGCTATATATCATAGATACAGTCTCCAGAGTCATTTAGATAGACAGCTCATAAGGGCACCTAAAGCATGGACTATTTCTTCCAGACTTGTTCTAACACATCCTCATGGACTAAAAGCTGCTGACAAGGCTGAAGGCAGACTTTTCAATGAAAGAGCAGATTGCATCAATATTCTCCACTCCATACCTAAGAAGTCACAATTAAGCCAGTTGCTAGAAGTTAGAAAAGCAGTAATTTTCTTCAGATTGTGAATTAAGGAGCATTACTAGCACAGGAAAGAGTATTCAGAGCAGTTGGACAAGGATAAAGAAAATTACAGGCTTGCTATTAACCAAGTCTTCTTTTTCCTAGTTATAAAAAAACCCATTTGCAATGAGCTGCCACACAGAGGATCATCAGGCTAAACATTTCCTGTTTGCTTTCAGCTTAAAGTTTAATAATCCCCCATCTTCTGGCTCTGGTAAAAAGAGCATCTTGTATCATTCTTCCAGGAATTACTTAACCTGCTTCTTTACCCTAAAAGTGGAGGGAGAATGAAAACAAGCATCCAAAGGCTTTCTCAGGAAGAGTTTTAATAAACCCCATTAAATTTCCTGTTTTCATGGTTCTAAAACAGATTATCCAAGCCCACAATAGCGAGAGGACTGACTAAGCACATGTAAATTCCACGAGGAAGAGGTGAACGACACTCAGTGTCCGCGCTGCGTTGCCCTGCGGTACAGCGCGCTCGCCAGACACGCCGCAGGTGGAGCGGCCGCTCTGCGCTCTCCAGCTGCAAGTCCATTAATCCACGCCACTGATGCACCTTGCCCTTTGCAGCCCAAATAAAGCGAGGGAAATCTTTCCATAAAACAAAGTACTGAAAGCAGAGCTTTTATCCAAGGCTCGTTTGCAGTGAAAAGTGACAAATTTGTGGAGATAATGCTAGAGTTCTGTCAAAAAGACAGCTTTTCAGAAAGCTCAGTCCTAATGAGTGCTGGCACAGGGAAGAAAATTTCAGTCCCTGAAAGCTCATGACATTTTGACATTTGTTTTCACTCCATATCGAATCCAAAGCCAAAACTTGAGAATATTTTTCTAAATGAAACTACATAGAAGTGTCCATTTTTAGCTAGAAAAATGTCAGGTTTTCAATCTTGTTTCTTTCTTGTCAAAAATTACTAGATCCCCCTGGACCTCAGATTTTTCCTTTCCAAAACTTTGCTGACTCTATTTTTCTTAATCTATCTGTAAAATATTTCAGTTAATTAGTAATGCACTAAGCAGGTCTATATCAAGAGACAGAAAGGAAGAGCCCCTCCTCTACAGTCCTCTTAGATTACTGGAAGAAGGCAATTTCAGTCTCGATTTAATTCCCTGTATCCAGTCCTGACCTGGTTTACTTAGACATCCCTACATTAATTGTTGCATATATGGTACTGGATTTGTCCTCATTCTCAGGAGTCTGCCTCAGTCTGAAAGAGAAATAGAATAAACACTTGGACCAGAAAAATACTTGTTCTCAAAAAAAGTCTAGAAGTTGAAATGAAAGATCTCTAGCAGTGGCAAATGAAATCAGAAATATGTTTATGCTTCATGGAATAATTGCTGTGTCATTTCCTTTGAGTCTTCAAAAGAGACCCTTGAGGATACTGTGTGATAACCCCATGAAATGGAGAGGTCCCACAGACTTTCCACTGCTATCTGATAATTGTTTAATCTTGTAACTGAAAAATTAATGAAATAAAACTCTTCTCATTTAGATTCAAAGTCGAAGGAAAAAGATACTTGATGTGTATGCTAACGTATGTGACGTTGCAGAAGGTGAGTGTACAATTTGCACCCATGTTAAAAGCATGAAATTAGATCACAAGCATTTGCTATAAAGTAAGAAAGGCCCCTGGCTATCTATGGAAAATAGTCCCAAACCAGAGAAGGCACTCTGTAGGCAGATTTGTATTCACTTGCCAGGAACCCTGTGGTCAGCCCTGACCACAGAGATGTCCAGGCTGGGCTTGGGCTGGAGCAGGCCATGGCTTCTCTCTGGGCACGTGCTTGGTCTTCCTGCCTGTGGAGAGCAGGAAGAGTTGTGGTGGGCTGTGTTGGGACACACAAACAGACCAAGATACAGACAAGCAGTTTTGCATTCTCCAACTAGAAGAAACCTGTTGCTCTTATTTCTTTAGATAACAGATGAAAAATAGTACCATATATGAAAGTATGATTTGGGGAGGGTCAGGATTGAGGGTAAGACAAGTGTCAACCTACTCTGCTTCTCTAAATTCTGTCCCACATCTCACAACAAAATGTGGAGTTTCCAGGCTGTAAGTGTTTTGACCCTGTTTAGCACTTGACTACCTGAACTGTTTTAGCAGGACACACAAATTAAGTTCCGTACAGAACAGGAGATGTGACCACACTTACTTCCCACCACACGCACACTTTGTGTGCACATTTATGAATATGCTGTAATTCAGGGAGCTCTGTCTCCCATCAAATTATTGCTGATGACTAAGAAGCAGGAAAACTACAGAAGTAAAAGTCTGGTTTGGGAAAAATGCTGTAGCTGACTCTCTCTTCTGTTTTCTGAACATGAATACATAGAAAATATGTCCAGGAGAAAATAGCCACATCCCCACAGGATGAATGTTAAATCCTCCCCAGAGATTCACAATAGTAATGACAGTTTAGCTCTTGCAGAGACTTTTATGCTTGCATCTGGCATCATTGCTTCACCTCACTTCTCACTTTCCTACGAGGGCAACTTTCAATTACAGATATGTTTCAGCAGCTGCTGGTGACAGTCTCAGGGAAGGGTCAAAGCTGTCTCTGGAGCTCAAACACTGAGCTTGACGTGCAGAGGTATATTAATGGGGCTGCTCACTAGGGACACAGTTGAAATATATTTTTTCTAACAGGTAGTAAATTGTTGAAGGAAAGGGCAAAGCCATGGGAATTCATACAACCCATCTATTACTTCTTTTCCAGGCAACTTTTTACCCTAATTATGATATCCTACTGTCATTATGAAGAATTAATTTGGTAATATGCAGTAGTAACTTTGGACCTAGACATGTATCATGAACTATCACTTAAAGATTTTAAGTGTATTCATTGCTAACAGTGTAATCTGTTGTACTTTAATAAATGTCAAGGCTTGTACCCAGAGCCACCTGACAATCCCCACCTCCCATTGCAGGTCTGAGCCCTACAGAGCTGCCATTTGACTGCCTGGAGAAGACCAGCCGAATGCTCAGCTCCACCTACAACACAGAGAAAGCCATCGTGAAAACGTGGCGTCACCTCGCCGAGAGCTTTGGGCTGAAGAGGGATGAGATTGGCGGGATGACAGATGGCATGCAGCTGTTCGACCGCATCAGCACGGCAGGCTACAGCATCCCAGAACTGCTCACCAAACTGGTGCAAATCGAGCGGTTGGATGCTGTTGAATCCTTGTGTGCAGACATTCTGGAGTGGGCACAAGCAATGCCGGCTCCTGAACCAGCAGGGACCTCCTGACATGCCTGCCTGGGGCTGCACTTCCACATCAGAAGTGTGATTCCAGTAAGCACTGCATCAAAGACTTTGGACTAAAGACCATTGATGCTTCTTCTACATAATTGCTCACAATAACCGATGGGAAGCTCTTCTCTTTGACTTCGAAAAGTGAAGTAACACATCTACCAAAACAAGAGCAGAAATTTCCCAAGAAGCTGGGCATGTAACATGTCATTAAACAAAATGATCACGATAAAAAGTTACTGATAATAAGCAGAGACAGAAACATCCATTTCGTGGTCTGTGTGTGAGTAGAAGGGCATATAACCCTTCTGATACCTTTCCTGCCTGGCCTTCAGGAAAGGCATTGAATAGCTCTCCGAAAATATTAGTTTCTCTTAGGGCTTCATTCAATGGTTCAATGGTTTAACAGTTACAGTCAGAAGCAGTACCACAGCTACAGTATCAATTAATACACATTAGGCACATTTCTATCTGCTCCAACCAGTTTCATTTTCTACACTTATTATGGGTTTGTTGAATCTAGAAGTATGTGCATAGGTGTATTTGCACAGTCCTCAGATTGACTAACTATGCTACACAGAAGAAGAGTCAACATAACTTACAGATTGAAGTGCTTCAAAATAATCTACATAATGTGGGTAAATGCACTCTTGGTCCATTTTGACATTTCAGAAACTATGAATTCAAACTGCTGACTTGCTGAGGACAAGCTGGTTAGCAAGTGGGCAGTTACTCCTTCTAAGTGGAAAGCAAAATCTTTTCTTTACTGTTAAGAAAAAAGCAAAACCAAAACCAGATTGTCCACTACCATTAAAAACATACTTTTCCAATAGTGATATCTGTGTATCAAATTATATAATAATTATATAATTCTAGCCAGAGGAATTCCAGACAATAGTGGTGCACATGTGACACAAAGAGCAAAAAGAGTAGATTTCTTTAGACACACTTGAAATGTGGAGGAAAAAGTTTTTTTAATGCTATACTCTTGTAAGCCTAGACCATGAGCACAAAATCCACCAGTGACATTAAACTCATCTCAAAGGTAATGCATTATTGTGAGTTTGTGAAGTACAAAAATTGACCTAATTTGGTTTTCTTTTAACTAATGTCTGATTTTCACAGTTAAAATCTATCTAAAATTCATTTGGACCACAGGCCAGTGTCTGTTACAAAACCTATTTGCCTGATTTATTGCCAAATTAGTGATGACAGATTTCACCAAGTGCGACCACTAAATTAAGAGACGTGTCAATTACAGAGCAGTACTTCTTAAATTCCAAAATGCACAACTGAACAAAATGCTATTAAAAATATTTACAATTACTCAGAATTTAACAATCAATATTCCATCACTTAGTAACTACATCTTATCTATGATGGTATCATAATTGTACAAAACATTTATCATCACCCTTTAACATCTATATTTAGTATGGTTTCAGCACTTGATTTGTATATCAGGGAAAGTAAATACTGCAACATAAAGCCTACTCCTCTCATTATTCTTTTTCCACCCTTTCTTTCACATCATAACACACTTCATTAATCTGCATATGCCAAATTTGATAAGATTTTAACTTTTCTTTCAATGATGTAGCAAGCTGCATTTATTTGAAATTTAACTAGCTGATTGATGTTGAATTTAGGTGTGAAATTCTTGCTGTCTTGAAATCAATGACAAATTCTTACAGATTTCAACAGGCTTCAATAAGATTTCTAGATCTGCTTACAGCTCAGCAATCTTCAACGTGATTTTCAAGACCATGAATTTGCAGGTTTTACTACTGCTACTAGAATTAAAAAAAAAAGGGAGAAAGAAAGAAAGAAAGAAAAAAAAGCATCAAGATTCAATTTTTCTTGTGCCAGTGTGTAACTACAGTGTTATTCAGTGGACTGCCTCCTGTTTTATATGCCATTTAAAACACCACATCACGTATTTGTTAAAAATTAGACAATAAAGATAGAGGAATCTTCTTCTTTTTATGTTTATTGGGCCATGAAAAGTTAGGGTTTTGAAACTGATGGTGCCAATGAGAACACAGACTATTTAACATTATTTTATTTCGTATACAGTATTTTTATTGTTATACAAGAGACATACAGGATTGAAAAAAGAATCCTGTAGGTCTTGCCAAAGCTTACTTTCTAATAACTTTGTTTAATGCTGTATATATAACTTATTATATTGTAAAATATGAACATAAAATATACTAATAAAAGAAAGAGGTCAAACACAGTTGTACTAGCCATTTCTTTGATTAAATAGCACATTGCCTTATAAATCTGTAATTAAATAGGTTAGCCAAGGGCTGGCAGGCACATTCCTGTGGTATGGGAGTGTCTTGGTAAGACATATGGAGCAATCTTCGCATTCCTGTAGGATACTGCTTCTCTGCATCAGTTAGGAAACTTGAAGCAGAAACCATTTTGTCAAGAGAACTGGTATTAATTATTTCACCTTGAAGGTAATGTGAAAATGCCAAGCCCCTTGCAATTCCTCAGAGAATCTGTAAGTTTTTATCTGTGTGCTGAGAACGCTGCAGACTGTGAGACTGGTGAGTAATGTCACAGTAACAGTACTCTCATTAGCATGTCTTCATTCTGCATTTCTAAATCAGCAGTACTTCACAACATTACCAGAAATCTTAACTGGAAGATTTCACTTCATGAGAGGGTAATTGTGCTCATGCAGTCTTAGGCTGCACAGGTGGGACCACCAGAAGAGCTTCTGTAAAAAAGCTTCAGTAAAAACAACATATCACCAAGTTGGATTTCCCCCAGACTGAACTACTTACTACCTTGTAAGACTTTCCTTGCCTAATCCCAGCTTCCTAGCCTGATCAATATTGTCCCAGTTTTTTTCCTTAGAGAAACTTGCTGGGCTTTGCAGACTTTCTCTGATTTCAGGGTGCAGTCAGGGACTGTCCTTGACATAGTGTCCAGTATCTGATGGTCCTGGACTGATGACATAAAAAGTGATGACATAAATAAAAAGGAGAGGTAGCTGGGCTGCAAAGGGTAGGTGCCAGCTTTGCAGCATAAAACAGCAACAGCTGAATGCCTTTGTATTCTATAATTTGGGAAAATTAATAATATTTACATTATTCATGAACAAAGAATAACGTACATAAATGCCCAGCAGTATGGGTTGGAGGATGAGCTGAAAAGGCACATCAGTTCCATTTCTCCCTGTCAAACTCTAAGCTTCAGACAGTTCAGCAGTCCTGCTTTATATTAAGGAATGTGTAATTAAGAGAAAAATTCTTACTGTTGCAGATGAAAATCATGACCCAGAGGTACAATGATTCCTGTATGCAGAAGTCACTCTTCACTCTCAAGCTCTATACTTGTCTTGATAATGAAAAGAAAATTGAGCCCATGCCCTCACTGTGTATGGGAGAGGCTTCCTAGTGCACATGTCACTAAATATATTAATGTAAACAGGGCAAGAATGGACTGTCTCAGGCCATATCTAGTTCTGGACACATAATATTGCATATATATTCTATCCCCACATCCAAATAAGCGCTTTTGGTTATTTATAGTGATATGATTTATAATGCATAGCACCTGTTACCTCAGGCATTAATTTATCACTATCAACGACTCTTCAAGAACAGAAAAATCTTGATTCCTTTTTTCCACTGTTCTATGAAATCAGGCTGTCTGAATACTTAGGGAAGAATGGTAAGAAACCTTTGTATGCACTGCTGCAGAAGGCATCAGTGGTTAGCTGTTACACAGGGCACACACAAAGGCATCTCATTTGTCCATTTGCTTTATTAAAATTTTTTTTAATAATTGAGGCTGCTATAATAACAAGCTTGTATTAAGATTCGAGTTAGTACAGTAAGACAATTCAGGAATTATTTTCCAACTTAATCTACCACATAAAAGTAAACAAAAAATCAGGAAGAAGTAGTGCTGAAGACTGATTAGTAGAAAGACAACTGAATCAGGAAGGAAACAGTTCAGCATCTACTTCTGAAATTCAGCCTTGGTGTGCAAGACTGCTGTGAAAAAAAATCCTCCTCACACTTCCTCACACTTCAGCAGGGAGGAGGACAAATCAAGCAGACATTCAATTGCATTTCTTATATAAATAACTCTTGAATCCACACACCAGGATATTGCTTCTTCTGAAGCAAAAAAACCAGTCTGGCAACACCCGTTATCTCCAATCCTCTTCAAAAGCCTACTACTTTTCCAAAAAGCAGATGTGTAGGTGGGATATTATGCTCCTCTTTGAAACTCTACCGTATGATACTTTTTTCCCCCTGAGGCTGGATAGATTATTTTTACTGATTTTTCTCCATAATTAACTGTACTAAGGATGCCATTTTATGGACCTGAAGATGATCTTAAAGTAAACTTATTACTAGGAATGTTTTTTGTGCTGACCTTTCAACTAATGCTAGCAATATCCTGGCCACTGAATTTGCAGCCCTAGCTTGGGTGCATCTATCAGAGCAATTACTTACCATTAAGCTGCAGTGATCAGAGAGATGTGTTATATTCAGTGAAATATTCCTTGGGTCCAGTCTAAATATGCTTGAAAAATGGGCACAAAGAGAACTGGTTTCTGGGAAAAAATATACATGGCTTCTCAGATCTCTTTTCCTCAGTTAATTCTCTCAGTGTGATTTTGGAGATCAGAATGTCTTGTTATGTCTTGTTACATTTCAACTCAGGATGACTCAAAAAGTACCTACAAGCAAGCAAACAGAAAGTGATTTTGTTCAAAGTTATCTCTTCTAGTAGTAACAAGGCAGTCATAGATACACTTGCTTTCAAACTTATGTAAAAAACAGAAGTCTAATAAACAAGGATATTCCTGACCATGGTCAGAAGATGACATTTGAGGGTTTCATCAGCCCAAAAGACAAGATGGATAGTGGTGGTTTTGACACAACACCCTACAAGTCAGTATAAGACATAAAGGTGCCTTTGCCCATAACAGTGCTCTTCAGGGGTGTGTAAAAGGCAGGATCTCAATGCTGCACAGCTCTATCACTTTTACAATAATTTCTGTGAGTTTTAAAAGCATGTGAGCACTACATCATTCAGAGGAACACAAGGGGTCACTGCTCTGCCACTGTAGTCCCTTTAACCATTTGGAAAGTGGAAGATTACCAAATTGTTTCATAGATCAAAACTTCCAACTTTCTGTACTACATTTAAATACATTATCCTGAAGATAAATGCTTTTTATCAGATCATCAATCTCCAAAGCCATATAAGTTTTAGGTGAAAAATTCAGTATATAATTAAAGGATCTACTGTAACAGCTCTGAATTATGAGCTCTACTAACAGCTCCTTTTAAATCTGGTCTGGGAAGTTAAATCATATATTTCAGACATTGATGCTGATCATGAATAGAAGTTCTTCAAAATATGTTGCCTTCAGCGTACCTTCACCTTCCAGGTAAATTTATCTGCTACAAGAAATCTTTCCCTATTATATATATCAAATTCAGCTATATAACATTAGAAAGAGATGGAAGCCAGTCAGGAGAACAGGAAAATAACTGTGAAATCCCACTTTCAGACCTTTTATCAGCTGGTGAAAGTCACAAATATGGAGAAACGGAGCACAACTGTGCAGGTTGGGTAATGTTAACGTACTTTATTTAGCTGCGCCAAGATTCTGCAAATACAACTGTCCTGTGCCCAGAGAACAATCTTTCTTACAGATTTGCTAAATCTAGGCTTTGTAGATGAGGTCTGAAAAATTTATCAATAGGAAACCTTTGAAAAACACAAGGGTGATTACAATTCTACAGTAGATGGGCTTGTAAGAAAAAAAAGGGAATTTATTTTTTCATCATATTTGGTAGTCTTTTCTGGTATGAAAACTCTCAACATGGAGAGATGCAATATTCTTGTTGACTTTCTCAACAAGATGATTCTCACAGCTGTTCAAAAAAAACCAGCAAGACATCTTTATCTTTCCTTGAAGTAGTAGGTTGTGACTACAAGAAATTTTCTTTGTTTCATGCCAGTGATGGTAGTTAATTACTTCTGGAGACCTACACACAAGCAAGACAAGGCAGATTGCAGCCAGTTTGAAGCTCTGTCTTCTGACTGATCAGCTCACAGGAAGTGTGAGAGTCTCTGCCTTTCTTTTAAGGGCAAGTGATTATCACGTCTCTCGCTTCCCCTCAAATTCTCTCACAAAAAATGGTTCAAAAATTATATTTGCTGGATGGATATTAATTCACCTCTTGACAGAGGTGTTTGGCATATTTAAATTAGCATATTCCTCTGCAGGAAACCAGAAAACTGAGCTCACATACACTATGTTTCCTTAGGGAATGAGAGCTGCAGGAAATAGCTACAGGTACAGTTAATTTTTTCAAATGTCTCTTCTTGTAGGCAGTTTTCTGGAAGAAAGGTAAAGTATAAGAAGTTTACATACTCATAGTATCTAAATGCCACAAAAGCAGAAAAAACCCAGAAAATTATGGATTCCATCTGTGAGGGAAAGACAATAGAAAGAAATGCCCAAAGTGTGGCCAACTTGACAGAAATCTATCATTTCTAAAAGCCAAAACAAATCCACAAATGACAGCAGGGAATGCAACTGGCTTCCTCTATTCCTCTTCCCCACAGAGACCGCCAAGGTCACTCAGGGGAATATTAATAGGATGAGGATGTTTGAGCAAGGCCAGGACAAGGGCTGCTGCGGACAGCTGGGGTGGGCTGGCTCAAGAGGCAGATGGTCAAGGCAGGGACACCTCTCACCAGACCAGGTGTCTCAATGCCTCATCTAACCTGGCCTTGAAAAATTTGCATAAGATCAAAATGATTAGTCTAATCCTTAGGTCATCAATATAATGCACTAATATTTAACAGATTGGAAAACTTGTTTATTTTGCCTTTTAACAGAAACCTAACATTTAGATCATAAAACTTGAAATTAGCTGTGATTCAACTTTCTAGAATGTAAACAACACTGTATACAACCCACATGGGACCAATATTAAAAGCTACACCATACTCTATGTATCTCTTTTAAATGCATTACCTTTGCCATTATTAAATGACCACATTGTGTTAAACTGGGATCCCAAGGAAGATTAGTAGATTAAACTACAGCAAAAAGGGCTGAGAAATAAGAGCACAACCAACATTCTTGTGGAGATAAGAAAGCTAACAACTTTTTACAGGTTTTTTTGGTTATTGATTTTGTAGTATTTTTAAATGGTAGTACATGGAGCACACGAGGACAGGGAATATTCTTGCTAAATAGCAGGATTTTGTCTCCAGCCAAAGGTTTATGCAAGCTTTTGCACTGCTGGTAAATTTGACAGAAACCCAAAATAACTGATGAAGAAATACTTATTTAAAATGTAATTGATTGTAAGAAAGTTCTTTTAGCTGTGATTAGTGTTATTTAAAAATTACCTAGAATTGGTTTCCTGCCCAGAGAGTGCACAGTGCTTGCTCTCTCTTCTAGACATTCTTGGTGCCAAATCTGGTGTAGACTCCTTTCATAGAAAAGCTTGTTAGAAATGTCAAGTCATATTGTGAGAAAAATATTTGCAGTTAGAATTCAATTTCAAACATCAGTTCAAAGACTTCTGGTAAAAAACAACACCACCACCACCAACTCTCCCCCCTCAAAAAGAACAAAAACCAAGGAAAAAAACCCCCAACCAACCAACCAAAAAACACCACACCAAAAACAAAGAAACAAGAAAAGGCAAAAACTGAGAAATAAAAACTCTCTTAAGTTTTATACTGATATCAGTGTTAAAGACTGAAATACAGCAGATCTTTAAGCTTTAACTGCGTTTTCCATTTTACAAATATAGATTTTCAGTAATTACAGTACAAATCAGCAATGAAACACTAATTTCAATTTTTAGAAGTATCCTATTTCCAATTTCTAAGAACTTCTAAACACTGAACTGTGGCAGACAAAAAATGTATCCATATTCAGAAAAGAAACGTGGGTACTGTGAAGACTGTATTGCAAATTAAAACAAAATACAGCAGAAGCAATAAAATACAATAATTTTATGTTACAGATTACTATTGCCAGACATTTTAAGAAATGCTTTTATTTACATTTGCAAAGACATTACCATCCAAAGTTGCACTATACAAAGCAGGATAAAATACTAAATGTTACTTAAATACAGGAAAAGATCAAACAAACTGTAAGAAAATTCTGAAATCAAACCAACAAAATTTCTTATTCAATACATCTAGTTATGTTAAATTAAAATCTGTTTTTAATTGTTAAAACTGCAGGATTATCAAAAGATAATCTGTTAAGAAACTTGTCTGCTACTTATCAGCCATAAAATAAATTAAAGAATTTATAAAACTCTCTGAAGAGTAAAAAGCAACTAAGATTTATACCTGTAAGGAAAGACTGGTATTTCTGATCTGCTTACTCTAAGGATTCAATTGCTTACATTGACTGAGTCATTCACAACAGCAGCATTATTTCACTTCTTCAGAGAATACTGAAGAAAGTCATCTAGCATATTACAAAGCTTTTCGTTTTCCTTTTTATGAATGAGTGAAATGTAAGTGAGAATCCACACGATACACAGCGAACTACACAGTACTGAGGTGCTGCTTAATGTATTTATACAAATCAGTAAAAAAAAAACAACTCCAAATTTCAAGTAACATAGGCAGCTGGTATAAATTATACAGAACAATAATTAGATTGAAAGCTTGTGCTAGTGACTTGTGCTTAGACTGGAGTCAAGAGAGTTACTCCTCAAGAATTCCAAATTCAGCAGAATTGAATTGAGGTTTATACAGAGGAAGGTGTGACCTGGATCTATAGTTCTACGCAGTTCTTGGAACATTCGATGAAGACCAAACAATTCAAACATCTTCTTGTTGCTTCTGCAAAAGATTTTGAATAAAGTAATTGTCAATTTAAAATGGAGAGATCTCATATAAACCCCACAGATGCTACAGAAAAAGTATTTTTAATGAAGCAAAATGTGCATTGAGTATTTAATATAATCCTTCTATGTATGTTTCTAAGCATTAGGTTAGAAAAAATTGGCAAAAATTAACAAAAATTATCAGTTTCCTTGAGTAAGTGATATGTACACATAGTATAATGAAAGCTCAAGGAAAGGCTGTAACAGGGCTTTTCACTCATGTGAAATAAGATTTCAGAGACAATACAAAAAAAATTGGGATTTATGAGCCAATTTTACTTTGGCTAGTAAATGCCAGTTATAATTTATATTAGATTATTTTATAGGAAAACTTTTTTTCCTAGACTTCAATTTTACTCCTTACAAGAAATGAAAACCTCAGTTTTGTCAACAGCTTTAAGTCCAATGCAAAAATTACTCAGTTTAGGTATGCCCTTACATAAATGAAATAACTCCACTGAGCAATGTGCCAGTGAAGCTCAGCAGCACATTATTATTGACATGATGACCTTTGTTACAATAAATCAATAATCAGTAAGCAATGGAAACACAGTTTGAAAAGCTGAACATTCTCAAAAGGGCTTAATTGGCTCAAAGTCTTAAATATAATTTTTGAAGGAAATGAAAACTGATGAAGCTTGAACACAAGTGAAAGGTAAGACTAAACTTTCAAAGGAGCTTACTACTAAGTATCCGAGTAAAACTCAGAGTCTAGGATTCTCTTCTAAGAATTCTAAGCATTTTTGTCAACTGCAGACATAAGGAATAATTCCTCTTTAAGGAATTGTGAGGCTTTTTTCTAGTTTGTACTCTGCAAATTAAACTAGATTTATGCACTAACTGAGAGACTTGTCTTAAAACTCCATGACTGAAACAGCTTAAATTTAACTGCTACAATTAAAAAGTCCAGCATCGTATATGGTGGAGGGAATAAAGAAAAAAACAGAGAAGAGTTTTTGGAAAAGAAAAAAGATAGAGGTCACCAAGTTCATTGACCTAATAATAGCTAACGGAATAATGGTAATAAAGGATTACTTTATTCTGGAGAGTTTTTGCAGTATAACACAGAGCTTTTCCAAAACTGCAATATCTAGCTTAGAACTTTGAAGCAATACAGAGCAAGTCCGGAAGAAAGGTTCATTACTGCAGGCTTCCAGGAAAGGCTGTGAGGAACCTGGAAAAGAAAATAATTTAAAAACTGTATCAGAGTTCAGTGCAGAGAAAAGTCTAACTGCTATTGATACCTTTAGAAGGCCTTAAATGCTTCATGTTGTGCAACAATTACAACAACAAAATATTTCAGTTTCTGTTGAGCATGTGATGCAAAACTCAGGTGAAACTAGAAACTGAAAAAATGCAGGTTCCTAAGAGTTCTGACACTACTGATTCTCGAATTAAAACAGTGTCTATTCTCTTGAGAACAAAGGAAAGCAGGAAACAGAACCATTTTAAATTCAAATAAAAATTCTAACATTGAAAATGTTTATGCAATGCTCATTTGTCACGGTTCTTTCCTTTAGACCATGGGAGGGGAAAATTAAGCTGAGCAAAAAGACTCAGAAAAAAATATTTTAAGCTGCTGCAGATCACATGGACAGGGATAGCACATGTAAGAGATCATGTGAGACCTGAAGAGTCTTTCATTATCAGCATACTGTCCCTGTACTCAGTTTCAAGAGAGTAAACACAGTAATTAAGAGGTAAAACTAAGATCTGTACAACAATTAAATACAAACCCCCTCCCTTAAAGTAGTGGATGAGTTTTTATGCCACACTGAAAAGCATTTCCCTCTACCCTGTTTCCCAAAATCTAGTAACTTCAAAATAAGGTTAAATCTGTTCCCTGGTTATCTCATTCTTGGTTCTCATATTACAGATTAATTTATAACAAAAACATAAAGAAAAGAAGTAACAATTTGTTTTTCCTCAAAATTAACAGACTTTCATATACCACAGGACATTTGCACTATGAGAACACACATGCAAGGAAAATATTTTAATTGCATAATGTTAAAATATTTAACGTGTTTCACTTAATAAGAAACTGCAATATGCAAATTACAGCATAAACCAACAAACAAGACATTAAGAAAAATTCATATCCTGAATACTGTAATTTATAAATAGGATATCAAGATGTTTTTATCAGTACAAAGAGGGCTGGATGTATGTTTCGGTCCAAATTTTCCCTTTCCTCGTTCAAGGACATACAACTTATTAAATGTAACTAGTAGCCTTGGAGTGAATTCAAGGTTTTAATTTATTTCAGAACGTTTACTGATAAAAAATTTGAAGAAATGCTACAGAAAACTGTTTGAAATAGGGCTTAAAAAAGAAATCAACTTGACATTTAAAGTCAGCCTGAGAGCCTAGGTAACTAATTTTCTGAGCTGGACATTTATGGCGAATATTCAGTAAGGACCCAGTTATTCCTATTCCAACAAATGACCAAGTGTCACCTCTCTGATA
This sequence comes from Irena cyanogastra, assembly GCA_013397155.1. Classification (NCBI taxonomy): domain Eukaryota; kingdom Metazoa; phylum Chordata; class Aves; order Passeriformes; family Irenidae; genus Irena; species Irena cyanogastra. The sequence continues at coordinate 110,505 of VWZV01007084.1, read as the reverse complement.
TACACGGAATTCATGGGACTTGAGGGCCTTTGCTGGTTTACACCCTGAAACGAAGAGACTGAGAAACAGCAAATGCCTTTATCACAGACCAGAGAAACTACAGCCATACGTAATCTTTCCTCTCTTTTCAGCAGAGGTGCTCTTGCTCCTTTGATTTAAAATGCTGGATTCAACAGATGGGATCCACAACATATATAATGGAATGTGTGGATGGAAATCATACAGATGCAGGATAATAACAGAGTTTGGTAGCAAGAGGCCAACCTTGCACCAATAAAAAGCAACAACAACTGACGTTATATAAAGTTTGGAAAAGACAGGCAGATGTTTTGTGGTTTGCATAGCTGAAGTATCCTCTGTTCTTTACCCAAAGCAAAGCAAAACAACAATTATTCAAAGAGATGTGCATTATCAAGGCAATAAATCACTATAAATTAATCTGCTTTTCTGTTTACATCTGCTTCTGTGTTTCTTGCCTTCTTTCTACACGCTCAATACACCTATGGTTTTACACATGTTGTCCTCTCCGTTTTAGTATTACTTCCAGCTACAATTTGCTGCCTCTAAATTGTAACAGTAATAAATATAAAACCAGAATGAAAGTAAAGTAGAAAAGAAAGCAGTAATCAGTGAAAAAGAGATAAGCAAAGATACTATTTCTCATTTTATTTTAGCTTATGGTCTTCAAGGCATACCACTTTTAATATTTTTTTTCAGTATCTCTGTACTTTCTCTGCAGAAGGTATTATTTTTCAGAAACTGTCATATAAAAAAAACCTCAGGGCTATCTGTCAATTACAGCAAACAGAGAATCCTTAGATGAGTTCACCACATGTGCTACATTTAGTGATATGTGACTGACATACACTAAAGACTCAATGCTCTTTATTGAGCCACTGCTCTCTGTGACAGAACTCTGGGGTTATTAAGTACATACAGCAGTCTTAAACCTGGAAAAATAATCAACTAAAATTTCACTTCTGATATGATGCTGTAATGCCCTAGTGAGTCCAGCTTGTTAAAATCCATGAGAAGTGGTGACAAAACCATGAACAGAAACAGCAAATAAGCAAAGCTCAATGAACACAATCTACCATCTTAAAAGCGCTTCCTGACCAAATATTTCTATCACTGAAGAGTGTTTGAAGTAAAATTTCTGTACAATAGCAGGAAGAGATAACCGTCTCTAAAGCAATGAAAATCTAGGACTACAGATTATGTAGTCTGTAACTTTCTAGTAATTCTATAGAGACACAAATTTACAGAAATTCTTCTAAAATTCGCTAGAGTTCCCACAAATGATGGCCTATTCCCAAGAAACAGAAATGGCCAGTCCTAGCAACCTGCACTGCACCACTGATAAAATGTGTTTTAACAACAAAAATTTGAAACAGAACCTCTAACTTACCAAAGATGCTTAACAGAAAAGGAAGAAAAGAATAAATAATGTGTGAGAACATTGACATTCAAGAAGCAAACTGAGAAGAAAGGCTTTTCTTCTTGCTATTGCCTGTTAAGACAACAAATGGCTTTAAAAAACTCATTTAGCATGACTTCTGACTCATCTGACCTCTGATTCATAAGAGATCTGAAGGTAACAAAAACTGCTTCGGTGAACAGAGCAATCCTACAATTTATTCCTATAAATACCCTTAAATAGCCATAAAATGCTTTTAATTCATTTTCTGCAGGGTAAACAAATACCATATTTAGCTGACCTGAATATTTCTTTGCTTCCCTGCTCTTACTGGTTCCTTAAACATATTACATTAAAAAAAGAATACACACAGACTCACACATATATGCTGTAAGAATGTTCTGACTTTGAAGTTTACAAATTAACATAAAAGACAACATTACTTCTAAGACAGAAGATTTTTCCTATAAAACAGAAAAGCTAATGTGGTAATAATGTCTAAACATTTGCAAAGTTAATCATGTGAAACCCAAGTGAAAAAAGCACACATTCAAATGGACTTTCTGTACACTGTTTATGTATTCAATTCAGATAAGCTTTTGAAGATTATATTCTAAGTAATGAGAAAATGAACAAAACAAATAAATAATTTAAATGCATCTCTAGCTGATTAACTAAAAAGAATAAGCTTCACATTTTTAAATATTTTGGTGGCTAAGATTCTGCATAGATTTTGCTTTTATTTAACTATTTTAGAAAAATATAATTGGAATTTATCCTGACAGGACTTTGTCACAATTTAAAATAATCTGCAAAAGCCTCCAGTGGTATCCTTAAAAAACTGGAGCATGCTGTAGTTGCATTAACTTAGCTTGATTGGTAGACTGCAACGAACAATAAGCAATTTATCATTGCTGACAGAATTCATATGAAATTTACACTCAAAGTAATCAGTCACAGAGCATAAAATCTTACCAGCTATACCCAGAAAATTCTGTTTCATACCTAAAGCTATGTCACTTCAGGAAATAAAATGACAACTCTAAGTTCACGTTTTAACAAATTAACGATTACAGTTTTGCCTCATTTTAGAAGAGAGGATCTGCTGGGAGAAAGAAGAATGCATCTCAGCAATGCAAGTGAATGACGCAGCAGTGTCCACTAGTGTGGAAAAGTTACCGAATGCAAAAGTTAACTGAGCACCACAGCAGAAACACTTCAAAGGAAACAGCAACATCACTTGCTTATAACCAACTGCCTCTGAGAGTCACCTACAAGACCTGAACCATGCTGGATTTAACATTTTCTCCTGCTGTCAGCAGCCAGGACTGTTCAGCGTCAGTGGTCAGAGCACAGTGTAGGTGCCTGCGCAGGTGACACTGAGTTAACAGAGCCCAAGTGGCAATTTCAGCTGGTCACCCACTGTGTTGACCGCAGTATGATCTGAATTGCTCTGCAGTTTCCTAGGATGTGCAAGACATTCAAACAGACATGGGACAGGATGTATAGGAAACCAGTATCATTCTCATATGGCAATTGGAGATTACACCCCCAAAAAAACCTGGGATAGCCCTGTAATTGATTGTGGTTTTTGACTGTCTAGAGCTTAATGAAGGTGATGACAGGGTTGAGTGTTTGGGGCTAAGAATCAGGGGAAAGGCCAAGGCAGACATCCTGATCGGAGTCTGTTATAGCCCACCCAACCAGGATGAAAAAGCAGATGAACTAGTCTATAAAAATAGGGGAGATGTCTAGTAATTCCTAATTGTTCTCATAGGAGACTTCAACTTACCTGATGCCTGCTGGAAATACAACACAGTAGAGAGGAAACAGTAGAGAGGAAACAGTAGAGAGGAAACAGTAGAGAGGAAACAGTAGAGAGGAAACAGTTGCTGGAGTGTGTGGAAGAGAACTACCTGACATAGTGAGGGAGCCAATTAGGGAAGTCTCCCCATTGGTTCTGCTGTTTGTGAACAGAGAAGGACTTGAGGATGATGTGATGGCTAGAGCTTGTCTTGCACACAGAGATCACAAAATGATAAGAGCTTTTTATTCTTGGAGAAGTAAGGAAGGAGGCCTGCAGGACTACTAATGGACTTCCCAGAGGGGCAGACTTTAGCCTGTTTAGGCAACTGGTGGAGAGAGTCCCCTGGGAGGCAGTCCTGAGGGGCAAAAGAGTCCAGGAAGGCTGGACATTCTTCAAGAAAGAAATCTTAAGGCACAGGAGCAGGCTGTTCCCTTATGCCAGAAGACAAGCTGGTGGGGAAGCAGACGAGCCTGGCTTAATAAAGAGGTTTGGCTACAACTCAAGGGGGAAAAAAAAAAAAGTTTATGGCCTTTGGAAGAAGTGGCAGGCAACTCAGAAGAACTGCAAGGGTGTTATGGAGAGAGAAAATCAGAAGGGCCAAAGCCCAAGTAGAACTTAATGTGGCTATGGGTGACAATAAAAATGTTTCCATGGATACACTAATAACAAAAGGAGGGCTAAGGAGTATCACCACACTTTCCTGGAAACATAGTGACAAAGGATGAGGAAAAGACTACCTAATTCCTTCACTGCCTCAGTCTTTAATAACAAGACCAGTTCTTTTCGAGATACCCAGCCTACTTAGCTGGAAGACAGGACAGGGAGCAGAAAGAAGCTCCCATAATCCAAGGGGAAATGGTCAATAAGGACCACTGATACACCACTTAGACACACAGACAAGCCTGTGGGACCAGATGAAATCCACCAAAGGGTATCGAGGAAGCCAGTAGGAAATGTTCACCAAGCCACACTCCACGATTTACCAGCAGTTCTGGTTAATGAGGAAAGACCTGGGTACCTGGAGGCTGGCAAATGTGAAACTCATCTCTAAGAAGGGCCAGAAGGATGATTCAGGGAACTAGAGGCCTGTCAGCCCAATCTTGGTGCCAGGGAAAGTCAGGGAGGAGGTAATTCTGAGTGTCACCACATGGCATGTGCAGGGATCAGGCCCAACCAGCACAAACATGGGTTTATGAAAGGCAGGTCCTGCTTGACCAACCTCATCTCCATCTACAGCAAAGTAACCTGCTTGGTGGATGAGGAAAAGACTGTGGATATTGATTACCTGGACTTTAGTAAAACCTTTGACACTGTTTCTCACAGCATTCTCCTGAAAAAACTGGCTGCTCAATGTGCGGAAGAGTGCGCTGTTTGGTGGGTATAAAAACAAGTGAAAAAACCACAAACTGGTAAAAAACAAGTCAGGATGCAGCACTTTGCAAACCGAGAACAGTCAATACAATGTATTTGCTGGATTTGGATCAAAAAAAGGAAAACTGAACATATGTGCCCTTCAGTAAAAATCTAAAGATATTTTCAGGAACTAAAAGATGAGAAATAGAAAAGAAAATGTACTATAGGTTTATCTTTAAGTATGTGTATAGGAACTACAGTTGTTGAGGCAGAATAGTCAGATATCTTTGTTTGGCAAATAAATGCTACAGCAGTTATAACTAATCTATACGTCAATACCATTTGAGAAAGAAACACGTGATATTAAATTGCAGAAAATGGGGGTTAGTAGAATGGCTGGAAGGCGTTGTGTAAAGAATTCACTAAAAATGAACCTCAGTTTTAAACACTGATTTTTGCAATTGTGCTTATCTTGTGTACGAATTAATGACTATGGCATAAAGGTAGGATTTCTAATGAAATTCCATGGTGGAACTGCCTACTTAGAATGCAGCAGGTATAAAATACATGGAAATCAGAATTATCTTACTTGCTAGAATAGCAGAAGCATAAAGTTGATGTACTAAAAATCAACATACATTTTTCCTGGAAAACCACTGATTATCAGTGGATCAAAGGATGGATTTGATCACCAGAGGATGAAAGCTTTTGCTGTGCTGATTGAACTCTGTATATGAGCAATCAACATGGTGTTACCATTAAAGATTGATTCTAATGAGGCCTGACAGAGAGAAAAAAGCATTTTACAAATAACCTAGGTAGCATTTTAAATTGAAGTTGTACATTACTATGGGTTATTTTGTTCAAGAAGTCAGAAAAGGCTCAATGAAATACCAGAATCACAGAAGGAATCACGACTCTCTCAGCACACACCTGAAGGAGCTTTGTTCCAAACACAAACTCTAAGAAAACCTTAACATAAAAAAAACATCTCTTGGCACCACCTGTAGTTCTGTAACACTAGATTGCAAGTGAGCAGGCATAATAAAGTCTGAGCTCTGCCAATGCACGGATGTTACTCAAACTACAATTTTTATTTTCCACTTCCAAGGAAAGCCTTTCTTTATGGAATTATTTCAATTATGACATTGCTCAAAAAAAAGCTGGCTAAAAAGCACAGTAGTTCTGATAGTCAAACACAAAACAAAATGTACATAAAATATTTTTCCTAGTTAAATAATTTTAAGGAAAATTATAAAACTGTAAACTTTTTATTAAAAATATGCAATTTTAGTAAATAAGAGCACACAAGATCTTACTTGAATAAACTTCAATGTTCTAAAGATTTCATAACTTAAATTGACTGGTAAGGGTACATCCAAATGTATGTATATGCAAATACTGATATAAACAACTCTTTTTAACATAAAATACTTTTTTTGAAAGTATTTTTAAAAGTTAGCATTCACATCTACCTTCAAAATGATAAGCTGCTTAGGAACCACATAATTACCCAAAACAAACAGTGAAATTTTACTTCCGAAATGGCTACTTGGCTCTACATAACTTTATATTAATGGTTCCCTCTATTTATTCCTTTGGAGTGGATGAGACAGGGGTCCAAAGTTCAGAATGGCAAACATTACACAACTGTTACTGGAAGAGGGAGAAAATAATGACACAGATGTTATTTGTTATCAGAGAGAGGTACTTCATACTAAATGAATTTCATCAAAATCAAAGTATTCAAACTAAATTTTATTTTAATTAACAAAAATGTGTGCAAAGTTTTGGGGTACTTGCTTGGTTTCAGCACATATAGGTGGGTCCTAGCATTATCTAGGCTGCATTTAAAAGACTTAGAGATCCTTATCTGTGGTTAAAATATTAAACTAAAACATCTATTAATCCAACACAATTTTCCACTCTTTTCAGAAGAATGAATAAAAATTACAAAGATAAGATAGGATAATAGAAGAAGGATTTCCTTTTAAATGTTTTGTACGTCAATGTTCATGCTACGTGAGTGGTAAATCATTTCTATCACTACAACTTCAAAACACAAGTCCTCAGGACAATTTCACATCTGCTTTTCACACAGGTGAGAGGAATCCTACCTTAATACAATATTCACAAACTTGACATTTTTATCCTTTCAGTACTGCAGAATAAACTCACTTGAAAAGCTGCAATCTTGCAAAGTTACCAGTAAAGATAACATGCTGGAAAATGCTAAATTTTAATCTGTTTAAGCATAGAGGCATTTTTTACTTCATGCCTTCACTGCTTGTAATCTGTAAAGCCTCAAAATGCTAAGACTCAAGAGGAAACATAAGGGGCAGGTTTGAGTTTTCTTGGCAAATTCTGACCATTGACTTTTTAAGAAATAGAACAGTGCACGTTGTAGAATTCCCAGCATCAGTTATGGAAGCATTCCAGCAAAAAGGAAAAGAGAAGTGTCCTATAGATAGTCCATGTAAGAAAACTTCAGTTTACATGTAAATAAGCACAGTTCCTTACTATGGAGAAAATCCTCTTATCTTCACTGGCTTCATTAACTTCCCTATGAGACTACATCTGGACACAGACTTGGTTATCCATGACCATAACATTTTCTTACCAAAAAAAATTAAAATTAGAAGTAAGGTTCAGTGAATATGTAAATACATCTCACTTTTGCAGTTGTTAAAATTCTTCAGTTATGTCAATGTGGTTAAGAAATCACACTTAAGGTCTACCAGAATGTGCCATAACTTACAGTAAACTTGAGAACATCATTCTGAGATTTTTTTTTTTAATGTGCTCTCATTTTGATTTGTGAATAAGTACACACTAATATAAAATATACTCTCTGCAAAACAGAAATAAGCTTGAAGAAAAAGTAAATTTAAATTGCATTTAAAGCAAATGCCAGTGTGTTGTAATGTCCAGTGAGCAGGTAAGTTTTGGCTTCATTGAATGAACTTAAGGTTGAGAACGGGGAACCTACTAATCTACCTGACAGCAGCCAGATAACACTGCAGGAGGAATTTAAGACATATGAGGTCTAAAGGTGCAAAATGTGAAACTGAGGCAGGGAGGTCTCTGCCAACAGATTTCAAATCAGGCATGAACCAGACTGCAGTTAACAATGGTACTTTTGATAGGTGAATATAAACTCACTACATCATGTGAAACCCTTTTAACTGATTTACAAGTTGAAAAAAAACCACAGTAAGCTGTGTGAGAAGGCAGGAAGAACATTATTGAACAAGATTGCATATGACAAGTATTCAGCTACAAGGTGATTTAACACCAATGATGTGATGTTCTTCAACACCCACAGAATAAATTTTCTTGATGAGGTCATGCTACTTATTACTAGATTGTTTGCAGAAAATGTTTCAAGTCTGGTATCCAGGAATTCTCTTGAACAGTGTGCTGCAACTACTGTCCTAGAAACAAGATCTGCTGAGAAAAAAAATTTGTTGTCTTAGGGAGGGAGCTATGGAGATGCCCTGGAAGCCTGGAGCCATTACAATCTGGATGATTAGAAGTAACAATTACTTTAATTATCAGACATTAATTTTAATAGTAATTTTAATAGGAAACGGCAACATCTTTGTTAAGCAATAAATACATTATATGCCATTTGATAAAACTGAAACATTGGCATGTAGCAGTTAATATGTTTTGCTCCCAAAATTTCAAAGGCAGTCAGAGCACTCTGCATTTGTAGAAATCTATCACAAATCATTCAGCATTTAACAGGATACTAAATCTACTTGCTATGACAATTCTATCAGAGAAGATTTTGGGTTTAGATCTGTCTTCCAAAGGGTCATAGCTTAGAGATGAGACTAAAAACTGAACACCATGGTCTGGTAGCCTGCTTTCCTCAACTAAAGTAAGGAAACCTTCAAAAGCTGTGGTACTGAAATCTTTCTTCCCTATTAAATAAGCAGGAATAAATATCTTACCCTTTTCCTTAATGAAAAGCAAGGAAGATGCCTTTATAGTTCACTCATTAGATTCAAAGACCAAAAGAAGAATCAAGCTGAACGTTATGGCACTCATCTGAAGCCTCAGATTCAAGGAAAAGAGCACCATGACTAAAGTAACACTTGAGGACTTGCTCTCTTGACTCTGCTTTTATCAGTCAATCTTTGTAGTAAGGGAAAGGTGGGCATCCTCCAGAAAACAAACATGGATTGAAATACTAGTAACGGGTATAGAGGAAAAAAAAGAAATTGAAAAGGATGTAACTGAACTGACAGTCCTCCTATCTGACCATGGAACAAGAAAGGAACCAACGAGATAGCTACAGTAAAAATACAGCCATACCAATTTATACACCATTATGTACACTTTTAAACAAAAAAAAATAGCAGAATTTAATAAGAGAAAAGAGATAAAATATCTATTTTCTACTGTCAGGTTCACAACAAGCTACTAACTCTCACAATTGTGGAATTTAGAAGCAATCTATTACCTCCCCTGAAGAGAGATGACTAAATCAATTAGACTGCAACTTAGGCCACTGAGCTCACCTGAAAAAAAAATTCTCCAGCATATAAACAACATGAAATATAACATAAATTATTCAGAATTATATTGTTTGTCATAAGAATTACCTACAATTTCATTTTAGTTACTTATTAAGTTTCTAGCACAGGTTAAAAGAAGCAATTTGCTAACAAAATGCAAGTGGTTAGGACTCACACAGTTGCAAAATATTGTTCCTCAAATCTACTAACAGTAAAAGTAATGAACAGAATCCACTGAAGTACTGGAATATGGAAAACAACCCAACAGTATGAGAGCATAGAAGTAAACTGAAACTGAAGTTCTTTTGACACAAAGTAAACTGTCTGAATTACTGCATAACATCTTTAGCAGTTCCTCTCACTCTTATGCCCTGAGGAGCATACTAACCTCAACTTTTTTCACCCCTGACATTTAAAACTCAGCCTTTGGTCGTCCAACTATGAATGAGTTTGTATATGATAAGAACAATAATCAGTAGAACACCTTACCTCCTCTTTAGGCCTTAAGATTTCTGTAAAAGAGGTGAGGCAAACAAGATTGGCATACATATATACACATATATATTTATACCACACACATCTATCTATATATTCTGTATATCAGATGCATTGTTACAATTCCAAATATGTTAATAATTGAGTGTACTGGGTCTGGCTGAGACAGAGTTAATTATTTTCACAGCAGCCCTCGAAGTGCTGTGCTTTGTATTAGTAGCTAGAAAGGTGCTGGTATGCTGGTAACACATCAGTCCTTGGCTACTGCTAAGCAGTGCCAGCACAGTGTCAGCACTGTCTCTCTAAAATTCCCCTTCACCAGCAGGCTGGGGTTGGGCAAGATCCTGGGAGGGGACACAGGCAGAAGAGCTGACCCAAAATGACTCCCATACCACATGGTATTTGCTCAGCAATACAAGCCAAGAGAAGAGAGGAGGGAGAAGGCAGTGTGAGAGGGGAAGGGGGCATTCCTTATTTATGACACACCTTCTGGAGCAAACTCTATGCATGCTGAAGCCCCGCTTCCCAGGAAGTGGCCAGACACTACCCACTGACGGGATCTTTTGGTTTCCTTTGGTTCCATGTGTGGACTTTGCTTTAAGAAACTGCCTTTATCTTGACCCACAATTTATTTCTTCAATCTTACTTTCTTTCTCCTGTTCTGCTGAGGAGGGGAGTGTCAGAGTGGTTTGGTGGGCACCTGGTATTCAGCCAGGGCCATCCCACTATACCGGGATAAAATAGTGGGATTATTTTTTTCAGAATTATACAATGGCACGGAAACTCACAGATGTCAGGGAAATAACAGTGCAGCTAAACTTGATGAAGCTAAGTTTCAAGAAACACATACAAATTAGCTTCCTAGGGGTACCAAAATTCTTAAACATTTCTTCACAGAATTCCACAAGTGGCCCTAGCTGGAGAGGTACACTGGTGTTATCTACCCTTGCGCAGAGAAGACATAGAAAGAGAAAAAAGTACTGAGGTATGTCACCTTTCAGTCCTCTATCATTTCCCATTGAAATGCTGGTGTCAGGACTCTCACAGACTCTTGATGCTAAACTCCTGAAGAGAGACAGACTGCATGAAAGGCTGTCTGCCAGTAAGATCCACAGCAGTGAGACTATTAATTTTAATTTGCCAATAAGGTCTTGTACATAGATAGAAAAAATATGATACTAATGCCTCAGCTGTTGCATTTGACATCATGTTTTCAGTAAGTGAAGAGCACTATCAATTGTTGTGTGAACTTGCAACGGAAACCTGGATTCTGAACCCACTGTACCAGACATACTATGAAGCCAAAAGCAATTATACTTTATCCAAAATGTAAGAACATGCAACCAATCCCAAATCTGCTTAAGCAGTACTGCAGACTCTCGTTCTAGTTTCCATCAAGAGAAATATCTATCTTAGACTAGAAGCTGCCTTCAGAGAGACCTCAACAAGTTAGAGAGCTGGCCAATCACCAACCATATGAAGTTTAACACTGTGAAGCAGATTCCGCACTTAAGGTGGGGCAGCCCTGGATGTACAGACAGACTGCAGAAGGAGAGGCTGGAGAGCAGCCCTGAGCAAAGAGACCTGGGAGTCCTCGTCAGCAGAAAATTGAACACAAGACAGCAGTGCCCTGGCAGCCAGGAGGGCCAACCCTGTCCTGAGGGGCATCAGGCATGACATGGCCAGCTGGGCAAGGGAGGGGATTGTCCCCTCTGTTCTGCTCTGGGGCAGCCTCACCTCAAGTGCTGGCAGCAATTTTGGGTGCCACAATATAGAGAAAACATTAAGGTATGGGAGAGTGTCCAAAGCAAGGCCACACGGATGGTGAAGGGTCTGAAGAGGAAGCCTTATGAGGAGCTGCTGAGGTCACTCGGTCTGTTCAGCCTGGAGAAGAGGAGACTGAGGGGAGACCTCACTGCAGCCATCCATATCCTCATACAGGGAAGAGGAGGGGCAGACATCGATCTCTTCACTCTCATGATCAGTAACAGAAATCAAGGAAATGGCAGGAAACTGAATCAGGGGAGGCTTAGGTTGGATATCCATGGAAAGGGTGGTTGAACACTGGAACAGGCTCCTCAGGGAAGTTATTACAGCATCAAGCCTGTCTGAATATGCACAATGCTCCCAAGCACAGAGTGTGACTCTTGGGGTGTCTTGCACAAGGTGAGGCATTGGCTAGATGATCCTGATGGATCCCTTCCAACTCAGCACATTCTGTGATTCTTCATATGCAGCTTAAGTAATTAACCTTAATATATGAGGGAAACCTAGGCTTCACTTCTGGAACATGAGAAAAATAATTTCTTACATGGGAGAGAACCTACCTAAGGACATCAGATAAGCCTGGACTGCACATAAACATTGGTGTTCATTGCTTATTATAAAAAAAAAAGGTACATGCAGTTATAGGGAGCAGTACGGCAACATAGGAGTTATTTCATATTGATTCACATTTTTCAGCCTGCACAACTGAGATTCAAATCTGTAAAAAACTTTCACAAAATAAAAACCTTAAAAAATACAGTTATAGAAAATTAAATACTGGAAAATTTTCCACTAGGTTTTTTCCAATTTAATTTCTTATCACTTCATCTCTAAAGGTATTATTTTTGAGCAAGAGTATTGTTAACACTCCTATAGAGCCAGAAAATCACTGCAACAAATTGAAAGAATGCCTAGGATGGTATATAAAAAAAATAGAAGTCTAGACTTTGTCTCCTGTTGAGTGGATGCTGTCTTTTTGGGTAATATGACTCCATATTTTAGTATACAGCCACTACCTATGTCTTCATATTTAGGGCTGCACATGAATACAGCCTTAAAACTGAGCATGAATTCCTGTTTTACTCTAACACAGAGAGTTCTCTTCTGAATAGTCACTGCCACCTTCCCAAGTTTGTCTTTTAATGAGTTTTTAATTGGAAACTTACAAAGGAATGAAAACATAATTTCCCATCAGCAACACTATTTCTCATTCTTAAAAATTTCTTGCGAAACACTATGTATTGGAAAAGAGAAGACCATGCCTAATTTGTGTATCGGCAATTTCTTCTACCTAAGAGTTAGGCCCTACATCAGGCTTTATATCTGGTTGCCAAGAAATAATTTTCAATCAAATGTCAATTCAATTAAACAGTACTCTACCTTCTCTGATTTCATACAGATACAACTTCTCTGAGAAGCAAGAAAGCAAAATCTGAGTCTCACAATTTATCTTGATTATTCTTCAAACTGCAGGCACCTAGTGTATCAGAATGACTACTGCTAGGTAACAGACGATGTACTGTCAGAGTCATCACCCAAAGAAATACCAAACACTGTCCATCTTGCTTAGATTGTTACCTTTGTGCATTCAATTAATTCTTTCCCAATCACAGTTATGACTATTAGGAAGGACAGTGTTAGACTGCATTCATTACCTGGTCAGAAAAAGACTGCAAGGAAGAATAGAATTTCAGTTAAGTATTTTTGAACTTAAGTTGCTACAAAATTGCTTTTTACTCAATGCTATACCATCCCAAGTTAAACATGCTTTCTATTTCACTAGTACAAAGCATAATAACAAAATACTTCCAAAACAACACACATTTCTATTCTTAAAGGCAGTGAGTGATTTTATCTTAAAAAAAAAGAAAACATTCACAAGTTTTATTCAACATAGCATTGGAATGTGCCACTACCTTCATGCACATCAAGGTGGTTATCAATTGATCATTACCTATATCACCTGTGCTGTGACAAATAAGATTACTAACGCTTTTCTAGGGCGAAAGCACAGTAAAATTCAGCATAACATTATCATCTTGGCACAGAAAAATTCAGTGAAACGTAACCAACTCATCTAGAAACACCATTTCCAAACCCTAGAAATTGAAAAATGACTGGCATGAGCTGGTCATTCAAACTAGGAAAAGAATTAAAATAGAACCTATCTTTTATCTCCACCTTCTGACAGGTTTTCATGATTTGGCTTCCCTGGCACAGCCTGACTTCAAAGAAAAATATCAGCAAGGTAATAGAGTGGAATAAACTGAAAAGTCAAACAAAAAATAGCTACAAAAAATTCACAGCAAGAAATAAGAAAGTAACCTGGATGAAATACAAAACATATTGGCTGAAAGGGAGAAGAAAACACAAGATGACTCAGAAAAAGACAATTCAGAAACATATTTTATGTCTTTACTGAATGTACACAATACAAAGAATTGCTAATAGTACATTAGATTATTTATACAGTTTTTACACTGTATTTTTATACTGCTTTTCCATTGTTTTTATGCTTTCTTCACCTGTTTTCATAATGATTTTTTTTTGTAATTACTCAAATTTACCAGATTCCATGGTCATCTGAAGTAATCCATCGAGAGCACTGGAAAGCAGGCTTGCACTGGATACTTTTAGGTGACTTAATACGACAGGCACACATTGGTATTCCAAAAATAAGGCCTTCCCTTCATCTGTCTTCAAGTCTACGCGAAGGGACTCAAATGCCTGAGCCAGGTAATCCACTGAAAATATCACAATACAGGAAATAAAACTTCCATAAGCATTATTTCATTAAGCCATGTGAACAACTATCTGACAGCTACCATGGCAGATACACACTTTAAAGTTCAAGAGCTGAAAATATTTAGTTTTTATTTAAAGGCACCCTCTACCTATTTTTATTCCTTAACAATTCACTGTGAGTGGAGAAAAAGATTATCTACAATTTATATGTTTAAGAAAAATATACTTACAAATGTGAAGTCCTGTAAATATTTTGTTAAAGAGGAAAGAAAATACAAACTCGCATAGTTTGAGCCAATGTCGATTTTAACATCTGGGAAACGTCTATTAAGAGAGTCAGTGGCTGATTTGTCTGAGTGAGAACAATTATTTTCATGAGAGCAACTAGTCCCATTCCTTCTATAAAAAGCTGTAGTTTCAGTATAAACATTTTATATTCCCATCCATTCTGAGAAATTATACAAAGGATGTAGATTAAGTGAACCAATCCATTTTCTTAACTTCCTGCTGTCAAATCTTCCTCAGTATCTTGGAATTGCATTGATCAACCGGAGCACAGAAAATTAAATAGAAGGAAACAATTTATCCTACTGCATAAGTTTAATTATGGTGCCATCTGCTGGATACTGACATTTTGAAGGAATGAGGACATATGTTCAAACCAAATCTGCTATTTTGTCACCAGATCATTAGTGCCATGTGGCCAGAGTGATCAAAATTCATACATGGTGATATCTGACATATGCTTAACAACAGATCATATTTTCTGTGTTACAGAAGCCAGCATTAAAAAGCAACCATGAGAAGCTAAACCGATTCATTCTAATCAAGAGTGTTCATCTGCTTAGGGTAAATCAGTCTCTGCAATTACTAGTTTTTTATTTCAATTCTTCTTGCATTGTTTTTATCAAACATTCCTAGAATGTGAGTCTTAATTCGAGACTAATTATCATGCTTTGCCAAAATATGTTGACTGAAACAGTTCCCTCCAACAGCTGGAACACTCTATTACTTCATGAATGATGTCAGGATGGTCTTCCAACATGTTTTATTGCCGTGTTTACTATAAATATTCCCAATATAAATACTGCACAGGTAATTAAACATAAAAACATACTAATCTGCTTAAACATCAAATCCAGAAGCATGACTTCCGTGAATAATTTTTATTTATGCATTTAAAATATTTGGCATTCCTGTTTCACGTCAATCAGGGTGCCACAGATCGTAGCAATTCTGTGACATGGATCCCTGCCGTCTAAGAAATGCCCCAAAATTTAACATATTTCATGGAAGAGACTAAAAAAATCAGATGCCAAAGCAGGCATCTGATTTTGACATTTTTGCATGGTATTTCAGGAGTACCTTGAAAATTAACATCTCTGTAACCTGTATCAATCTCTTTGTGCTATTGACAAAAGAAACGTGTTAGTCGTAAAGATATTTTAAAATACAAACCATTCTGAGGAAAAATGGTAGCAAAAATAGAAACATGGAATAATTTAGGTTGGAATCTAGTCCAACCTTCCTGTCAAAAGCAGAACCATCTCTGAGGTTAGGTTAGATGGCTCAATTGCAACCCTACTAAAAAATTACTTGCTATCAAAATGACCCATGCTTTTAATATGTCTTTGAAAATGGAAAAATAAGTGGCTAGTATCACAAAGAGTTGGAAAAAGGTTATAGAGATGTTCGTTCTTATGCTATCCTTGTAAAATTTATTCTTGCAGAAAATCCCAGTTATGCAGACACAAAGTACTGCTAAGTTGCTGCAGGTAAGCAGCAATCACATCTTACACATGCTCTTAATAGTATAGAACTACTTTTCTGCCTGACTTCCATAAAAAAGGATCTGCAACACCTTGTTCCCTGTTTCTCCTGAAGAAAGATAAGACTTCATAACTGAAGCTAGCAGTTAACAAATCAGCTGAGAGAAGAATTACCTTATTCTTTGAGTTGTATTTACCACAACTTTTCTCACACTGTCCAGACACAATCTGATTTGTGTTATCTCAAAGTGTCTACTTTGAAACCTTTATCTTCTCTCCTCTCTTCAGAAATGCTGACTTGCCTGACAAGCCATCACATTAAAAAAAACACATAAATTCTAACATAAAATGAATAATAGCAAGACTCATACTTGTATATTTTGCTTCACAATACCAAAGTAAAATCACTTTTCACTAATAAAGCATAACAGACTCCACAGTATCATTAAAATGCTTTTTGTCCAGGCACACGAAATAGATAAATTAATGTAAAAAAAATCTTGACTTACCTTGTTTCACTGTTTTAAGCACAATTAAAGTTGACAGAAACCTCAGGGGCATACAGAAACTCTTAAAGAAAGCTGCTGACTTTGATTTACTTTCTGTAGATTGTTCAGAAGAACTGTGTGGGTTTCCCTTACTCACTATGCCTTTGAAAATATCTTCGCCAAGTCTCCTCATGGTTGATCTCATTGTTGCATGCTGCTTCAAACAGCACAAACATATAGTTAGTGCCAACATTGTAACTTGACATACATACGTTCTCCATGCAATTAAATATTAAATTGCAAGTGCTTTGACCATGTATAGGAATATAATCAGTAAAGGAGATACTACTTTGTGCTCCAAAAGCAGGTGAATGATATTAACATGGTGCCTTATCAACACACACTTCAGCAAGAGACTAATTAGTGAGGGTCCTGGATACTCTGATGTTATTTAAGTTGCCTCTGGTTCCAGAAAAAGCTGTTTCAGTCAACTCAATTTTGTAAGCTTGGCTGAAGTTATATCCTTTAAAAGCATTTACAGAATCAAGGTCTAAATATGAAGCTTAAGAACACTGTACAGGTAACATCTATTAGATTTTCATCATAAACTCTACAGAAATACTTCTACAGAATCAAACTTCACAATATGCTTGTTTAAAATATAGTTACTTATTAGAACTAAACCAAACATCTTACTATTGCATTGAATTTAAACTCAGGATATTAACAAAGTTTCTAGCATTTGATTTAGCAAAAGAACATTGACAGCACTATCCTGGGTCTTTACAGTATGACTACTGTCTTTTTCTTTATTATATTGCTAAATATTTTCTTATGGCACTCTGGTCAAAAAGAACAAGGAATGTCTTATGGTTAGACACCAAGCAGAGGACAGAAAAATCAAAATTTCTTCACTGCTTTGCCACTCCCTTCTATAACTTTCAACAAATCTTACTCATAAAATACACAATAAAATAACTGCCTTCTCTAGTGCAAGTTTTGTTAATACATATGCAAAAATATAGTTTCAGATGTGCTTAGACATCACATACGTAGGGAAACTACATTTAGATACACAGTGCAAAATTTAAATTTAACTTGAAAAATAATTTTTTTTTCATTTGCCACCTGTCTGGGGTCAACACTATGAATTCATGTTTTACAAAGACAGCAGTTTCTTTTCTATATGCTACCTAAAAACATCCATTTTTATATGTATTTAATATGCAAATTCCATTAATATCTTCTGTGATTTTTTTAAAAAAAGATAATGCATGAGGACTACTTGTTTTACCTGTATATCAGTGTCTAACTGTCTTATAGACCAGTAAATAAATTTAATCACAGGTACGTGCAGTTTAGGATTCACATATGGCATCCACTGGAGCTGCTCAGCAGCTATAGGCAAAAGCTGCAAAATATACAAAAATATAATTACATGCAGTATATGAACTATTCTATAAGCTAAGTGTAAGTGAAAAACAAACAAACAAACCTCCTAACTTTCTCATGGAGTTTATCAGATTACATACGCAAATATTCTCTGGTCAGATCCAGTACAGCTAGGAGAACTATACGCATACACAGGTTTTAAATTTTACATAGGTTTACATGTGGGAGTAGAGATAAATGTGAGCTCAATCTCACTAATCCAATCACAGTGGCTACAAATCTTTCATATAATGAAAAAATACAACAAAGTGAATTTTCTGAACATGTCACCAATTTCTAAATCTTGGTATCACAAGAAAAAGCAATAGAGGTGTTGAAATACAGCACAGCATCACCTTTCATTGGTGATAAATTGAAATTTTAGTATCTATGTAGGCATACAAATATTTTAAATTTGACCTGTTGATCTCCTTAAAACAAAGTATCACACATAAAATGCAAGAGAAGCTATCACCCCACAGAAGTCACTTGAAATAAAATGCTGAAGCTCTTAGGTTGAGACAGGACGCCACACTTTTTATTAAAAATTATCTGTATGCTTTACAAATGACAAATTATTATACCTCACTGCTAGAATGAATATTGATTTACTAACAATTATTTTGTTTTAATACATGCTGACATGTTATACTCTCAGAATCATTTAAAGCACACCGACATCTGAAAACATATTAACAAAGCAAATAACTCAACCGCCTTTACCTTCATACACTTCTCCTGAGTAGAGGGGTTCTTTGAGCTCTGGGTAATCCTAGGTTTATGACTGTCCTCTCTCTCTTCTTGTGTTTTTATTTTGCTAAGATGTTGGTCAGAGATCCAATCCATAAGATAAGTTAAGAGCTCATAGACTTGTGAATTCAATGGTAGCTGTAATATATTCACATCATCAGAATATTTCAGCTTTCAATAGAATGCTTTTTCCAAGCTATAACAGTAACAGACTGAAATACACGAGAGTACATTAACTATGAAATATTACGCATAATAGAAAGGATGAGAATTTTATGCCTGATAAAATCTGAGAGGTGAGTTACTGTAGTGTGAGCTTGTGGAAAGCAGACAGTAATCTTGAACAGGCCATGTGTGCTCTGCTGTGCCTTGTACCTAGGGTTTGAGAAGCCTGTATAGTATTAATGTAACTGTAACTTACAATATCTCTGGGAAAGGTAAACTGTATGCAGATCAAAGGTTGGAAGGTGGCAGTCCTGACTGGGAGACCACTGTACATCAAGGAGTCAGAGATCCACACCACAGCCAACTTGAGCAGGTGCAGTCTGCTGTGCTGCAAAAACTGACCAACTGCACAGTTTATCCTGTGCTTGGCACAGTTTATCCTGTGTTTGGCTGCAGGGTAAACTCAGGCAGCTCCCTCTTGGTACTGCTGATCCTGCCTGGCCTTCGCCTTGTCTAAAAGGCCAACAAGTTCTTTTCCCATGAACATCCTTCACGAACAGAGTTGTTTTCTTGCAAGAAAATTATATATATGTTGAGTGGCCAAAATGGAGAGGCTTCTCTCAATGGACAGGCTCTGCTCAGCATGCCCTGGGAAAAGTCCACCAGGGCTCCATTTGATGCTGCACAAACACAATGTTCCCAGCATCTAAAGGGACACAAGATTTACTCACTCTCTATACTCCTCCTCTTACTCTGCCTTATTAAAATAACCGTTTAATTAAGCCATTTGTTGTCAATCTTTCTTACAAAGACCCAGAAGGAACCCTGCAATGTTTCTCTTTCTTCATCTCACATTTCACTCCCCAGTGCAAAACAAACACCTATTGTGATGATTTCTGGGTGTGAGAAACATATACCCATAATTTATTTTGTACTTGGTCAAATGGTAGTAAAACAGCTTGGAAAAAAAAATTCATACAGAATCACTACACTTTACAATTCTGGACAAATGAAATACAGCAGAAAACAAGTCTTTAAAGTCCTTCACGTGGGGAAATTCTTCTTTCAATACACTAGACCTACTTTGTTTCATTTCATGCAATCCACTGTTGATAAATTTAACTGCGTAACTAGTATTGTTTAAAAAAAGAACAAAGACTTAATGAAACTCTCATCTTGCCTCTACTGCTATGCAATGAAATACTCTACAAAAGAAATCCAGAGATACCTGAACACAGGCTGCATGAACAATTCCCTAAAGACCTCAAAACTTTTCTTCTATCTATCTTCAGATAACTTCTTTCCTCTTCACTCAGAACTCTAACTACTGATGCTATTTGTATTTCATGTGCAGCCAAAGTATGCTTAAACCTATATAAAAAGAATTTGTTGGCTATATATAGACAGCACAGTTTTAAGGCATTAATTGTAGATCAATTAGATAGGGTGGTGTGAATATCTTTCTCATTTTACAGATTAGTTGGAAAAAAAAAAGCATAACCAGCTGGGAGGTGTTGGCAGAGTAATACCATAAATGGAACTACATGGAGACAGAAAGAATTTCATTACGTGATGTAAGAAGGTTTTTTAAGGATAAAAGGTGATTGTTTTGGAACTGTAAATGAACACTGCATTTAATCTCTGTCCTCCACTAAGGATTATTTCTCAAAAAATAATAGTAGTATACCACTTTTGGTTTAGAAGATTAAGGTTCTTTATTGGATACTTCTGAAAGATTACTTTTTACCTGGTGTTATTTGTAAGGATAGTGCTGTACTGTAGCAGCAACCCGAATGAGTCTAAGATTTGTTCTGATGCAGCAAAAGAAACCTGTGACAGTGGATGAAGGTTATAATTCTAATTGGCTGATGAAAGATTACATGATATGAGGAGGAAAGCTTGCCATATAAATAAAAATATACACATAAGCAATATGAAATCCAAGACATATTTTTAGCAACAAACTTAATTCTTTGTTAAGTATGGGTTTTCCCCCAATATAATGTTTCTCTTCTTAGTGTAACTCATAAAATAAAATTAGAAGCTATATTTTGCAATTTCTAGCAGATGCACAGAGAATGTTACAGTGTCTAATGTCTTTTGAATGAAAAGATTCAAGACTTCTGCTTAACTCTTACCGTAGCAGTTTTTGATGTTGCCATCACTTTTTCCTGTTTCACAGGTTTGCCTTCTTTAATCGCTTGACATAAATCATTAGATTTCTGTATCTTTGAAAATTCATGTTTCCTCTAAACAAAATATAACAATGAATTATATTTCACTGGTTACCTATAAAAGCAAGTACATGTAAGAACAAACCTTACTTGTAGATTTTCTAGACGAGCTTTTACTTTTCGTGCTTGACCTTCCAACTTCTTGTTCAACTCAGTTACATCGCTCAACTGAAAGAAGCAGAAAATATTAAACTATCTGTAAATTCAAAACTCACATCTTGACTTAATTATCACACTGAAGTAACTTAATGTTGTTGAGTAGCAAATTATTTTTTTCTTATTAGCATGAAAAGTGATAGAAACAAAACCATCATCCACCTCCCTCAACAAATTACAGAATCACAGACTGGCTGAGATTTCAGAGCACCTCTGGAAGATATCTGGTCCAACCTCCAGCTTAAGTCGGGCCAGGAAGAACCGGCTGCTATGTCCAGACAGCTTTTGAATAGTTCCAAGGTGTTAGACTCTTACCATCTCTGTGGACAACCTGTTCCAGGTTAAGTAAGACAGCAGCAGTAACTCTTTGTTGACCTGCAGCCCAACCTTTCAGAGCGCAGGGGAAGAATAAGCACTACAATGACACTCTGGATATACAAGCACTTCACATTTGACTACTTTTCACGAAGAAGTGACAAAAATGCACAAATTCAAGAATGTTATCATAGTCCTGTTAATGGGGAAGGTGGTTACTGACCATGCTAAAAAACCAGTTCGCTTGGTGAGAAAAGATCAAGAAAACGGCAACCTCCATTTAAATAAAAAACCCCCATGCTCTATCCATACAACAATAAACAGCATGATCATCACAGAAGCCCTCAGTTTGGACAGAAATGCAAAGATTTTATAGTAAGAGGAAATAACAAGACAGATGGGTTGCATCAGAACCATCAACATCCTAGGAGTTAGGTCTAACCTTCTTAAGGGAAAGAATAAGACTCTGCTGTAGCTTTTTATTGTGTTCAGATAATCAGAACATTAATTAGTTCAATGAATAAACAATGCTCAAATAATTTAGATAATTTGTGCATCACCATTTTAAATCAGACTTAATAGTCAAGTGAGACAAATTCCTACTCTATGCATTACTATGAAAAACACCATTCTAGTTTACAAATTGAGAAAATACTGCCTTCATTAAAATTTGCAAAAATAACTGAAAATACTGATCAAACATGAAGTTAAAATTAAACATTCTACTTTTTATTTAATAGAACCAGTATAGCAATTTAGCACCAAAAAATCTGCACAGGGTGGATTCCATGTTATAAAACACTTTCTCTCCATCCATTCTCAATGGATTTTCCCTTCCTAACAATTAGCTGTTGCTAGTGAGTCAGTGGAATAAATCCTACTTCTTTTTTATCCTGTAAAAGGTCAGAAAGGCTAAATTGCAAGTACTAGAAACGAGTGAGAAAAGTACTTTCAGTCATTCATACACTTCCTGTCTTAGAGAAACAAAAGCTGGCAATTTTGCAAACTCAAGCTGCTCAAATATTCAAAATTGTTGACTGTAACTTGTAGAATTATTTATGACAGGAAATAATAAAGTTTACCTGCTTTCTTAAAGAGTCATTTACATCCTTCAAGCTGTCAAATGACGACTTCAGCCTCCTATTTTCTTTAGTTATTTCTCTCAAGGCTTCAGTCAACTGCTTAACTTCTGCCTCATGTTGCTGTAGAAATATCAAATTTAAGAACATGTTTTAAAAGAGACTATTCTAGAAAGAGTAGGTTCCAGTTAAGTGTTAAAAGAGTGGGACAAACTTTCTAATATGAAGTTCTTCATGTCCCAATTTGCATGTTCAGTCAGCAGTAAAAAAATCAAGATCTGCACTGCCTGTTAAGAAGGATCTATCCTAAAACTGAGAGCAACATGCACAGCCTATAGCTCCTAGTGCAGCCTATTCTACCCAGACCAACCATACACATGTATATTTCTCAAACAATTTGGATATGGGATGTGTTATGAACTAAAATCAACGACAAAGCTTTTACTTACATCTCACTCTTCCAAATATTTACAAAAAGTTGTGACTGTGTTTTGGGGTTTCAACTCATGTTTCTGGCTTTGCTTACGCTGAGTCACACAGAGTGAGAAACTAATCCTATGCCTTGTAGAGACTGGGGCTCTGGTTTACAACACAAGCATATGAATTATTAAATACAACCTGCATATTGTTCATCTCTTACCCCTGAAATTTGTTTTATATTTTATCTTCTCTGGACTTCAGATTTAAGCACCTCAGATTTGGTAAAATAGCAAGGTCTTATTTTACTGAAAATATTTCAGCTTTCATTTCTCCCCTTCCATGAATCCACTCTTCTTCACTAGTCTTTCTTTCCACACTCCCAAAGTTAGGTTAGACTTCCTCTGAACTTTTTGAGTCTTTGTTTGCTCTCTGCAAATAGGACTCTCTGCAATAGGTGTTAAGTCATAAGATCTCAATGTGTCTTAAAGCATTTCCAAGGAAATCCACTGTAACTACAGCTAATGCAAAGATACTCATTTAACTTACACACAATTACAGATAGACCACATTTTTTCCTCTAATACTGGTCCTCCTTTTTCTATCTTGTAACTGTAAAATGTACTACACATCAGACAAGTAAATGCACCATTCTGAAACAGCAGTCATACAAAAACTCTAGCAATATGGTTCAGTACTTTTTATTTAAATCTTTCCTTCGGGGATTTCAAGGACTTCAAAGAAATAAGTGGGATTTCCAGCAAACGTGATGGCTTAAGATAACTACAAATGAGTTAAAGGGCATATAGAGCAATATCTATAATTAAATATATTATTTCACCTCTTTTATAGCTGCAATTTTTGTGTGAACTTCTTCCTCAACACCTCTTATTTTAGCCAAAGCTGCTTCATGTTGAAAAAACAATGCTTCTTGTTCTGTTAGACAACGTTCTCGTTTCTGCAGTTGCAGAGCATACTCCTGCTGTGCTGAACTTTGTCTCTGTATGAAGAAAAAAAAATGTTAAACTACTTTAAAAATCCATGTGAAGTTTTCCCAAATTATGCTGAATTTAAAATTTTGTCCCAGAGATACGTTTAGCTCTTTGTGAAATTACAGTTACACAAGAGGTTACTAATACAAAGTATCCTGACAGCCACCTCTGTTCAGTTTCCTCCCACATTAACCCAAAAGATCTCCATGTGCATTGAAGCAGCACAGCCTCCCAGAATGTAAAATTCAACTCTACGCTGTTGCTCTAGAAAATTAAACTTTGGCTTTTACTTCCAAAATATTTGGAGAATGGTATTAACTGTAAGACAGAACAGAGTCTGATGTGACTATGTTGAACACTACATTAATGATATTGTTTCTTCAACTAGGGAGAAGCATCCCTGAAAAAGTGGTAAAGAAAAAAAAAAGATACAAAACTATTTTTATCTCATATGTTGCAAAAGACAGTCATGGCAGGGAATCCAGCAGAAGCTTAGGAACTACTACAGAGTAAAACCATGTAGGAGGTTCTTCTATTAGTAACCTAAACCTGCTGGAGATGAACTGGTGGGATAAATAGAGGGATTTTGGAGGAGGCCATGAAGGCAAGTGCTTTGGAATGCCTAGTCAGAAGAACAGTTTCAGATGTTCTCAAGAGAAGCAATGGTTGTGAAACACACAGTGTTTCACAAGACAGTCTTGGATATAGAAACACTGTTCCAACTCCCTCAAGCTGAGTCTGCCCACCTACCCATCCACCTGGTCTACCCAAAATTCAAGTCAAAGCATCATTACCGAATCAATTAATTAATCTAGGGGAAGAGGCATATGAAGACACACATTTAGTATATAAGTAACTGTGATTAGTATAAAGTAATAGTCAAAAATAATAGTTTTAATATATAAGTAAGTTTTACTATATAAGTAATTTCAGATTTCTTTCTCAAAAGTGAGAATATTCATAGCGTTATGCAACAAGAATTTGAAGGTGATTCCAGTTCCTACCTGGAGCTTTTGATGTATGACAAATAATTCATCATAAATTTGACTGATGTGAGGTGGTATTAAACCTTGCCTATTGCATGCCTGAGCACCAGTTCCATGTACAATTTTCTTTAACAAACCATGGCTGATAATTTGGTCCCTATTTTCTTGAATATTTGCAGCCAAATGAGACGGTAACGTGAGGCCTGTGGACATGGGAAAAATGCATTTTACACTAAAAAATCAGTTCAAGCTAAATATTGTCATGATTGCTGTACAAAACCAGCAAAAATGTGTTCTAAGAATTCAGAGTTACAAGTATAGAGCAAGATGTATCAAAATGTGAAAGCAATCTAAAGAATTACAGAGACTTGATCAAAGTTCTTGTTCCATGATTTTTCCAAACTGATAAAGAATCAACAGTTTTACAAGTAAAACTATGCCCTCCACTGGAATATAGAAATCTCAGAGATAGCTGTACGAAATGTATGCACAGAATCATGTCACCAAAATCTCCCATTATTTTTGTAAGGGCTTCAGGCAAGTGATTTGCTGCTGATTAGACCTTAGGGTGACATCTAAGTAAACAGGACAAGACTTAAGAAACTACTGGATGCCTCATGCGAAAATAATGTTAGTATTGCTTCAAGTATGTCTGAACCTCCTAAAAGAATTCTAAAGAAAGTACTCATGTGAAAGATAAAATCCCCAAATTACAACACATTTTAAGTGACTAGGGTATTTGTGAATTGAACAGAAATACATTTACTAGGAAGTTTTTTAAGTTACACGTTATACTTCACAGAGAGTTGTATAAAATTAAATCTTTATTACCTGTTCCTGTGTACATAGCTGTATTTTGAATTGAATCAGTTTCAGAGCAAATAATGCTGTTTTCTTCTACTTCTAGACCACTTGAACCACAAAAATAATCTTGCTCATCATCAAAACTAAAAGTACAAAAGAGCACTAACTTTAAATTACTCAATTCCTTTCTAACATGATACATAACAGACTGAAAGAAGTCTGTATAAAAAGGCAAACATTGCTTAATGTAAGACTTTGATATTTCACTGATAACAAATAGCAGAGTTAAATAATTTGGATGAAAGGCATTATTACTCAGAAATCTCAACCACAGAAATTACATGCTACTGACTTAAAAGTTGTTATAATAACTAGGCTTTTCATGCTGTAAGTACATGTAAGCAACAGATAAAACCAACACTCTTCTCTCACCACAAACCACCAAATTCCTGGAGAACCAAAAATACAATCCCCCTTTTTAAATTATCTTTTTCTTGTTTGGTGTAAAACAGCCCTTAAAAGAGATTTCTTGGCATTTAGAATCGAATTATCTCTAAATAAACATAAATCTGTTTATCAGTGTGAGCTATTCACTTTCCTCCTAGTTCATTTTTTTATCACCTGGTTAAGTTCATGTCATTCCTGTATCCCTTTAGCAATTCCAACATACACAGATTAGATTAGAAAGTGAAACAATATTCCTCACCAAAATCAGCATCCTCATTATCACATAAATTAGCTACAAACAATGCTTTACTTAACAAGAAAATACCAAACTTAAAACAACTTTTGTATAGTCCAAATACATCTGTTTTATTTGCAGTTTTATGAGAAAATTAAATAATAGAAGAGAAATAAAAACATCTACCGATCCCAGTTTTTCAAACTTTTTCGGAAATCACTAGATCTCATGTTCTTCTCTCTTCCAGTTTCAGTAAATTCTGACTCTAAAGAACAATTTGACAAAGAAGTAGTTACATTTTTCAGTGAGATGTCAATGTCACCTCAAATACATAAAATTGCAACAATTTGATTTGCATTTGAGAAACTGACATTAAGAAATCAATAAGGACTTAGGAGAAGTACTTGCCATATAGTCATGTAGGTTTAAGAACCAAAACCACCACTGATGCAGCTTGACAAATTATGAACTTAATTATAACAGCTTAAGCCATAGTAAGAATTATTTAGCTTTCACATCAGATTTGTCTTTCTGAAATTGTAGAGCTTGTCTGCCTACAGAAATTTTTCAACTGAAGTCTGACAAATACATTGATTTAGCCTGCAGTCCCCATGCACCAGTTTCTGAAAGAGACCAAATGTGTTCTAAATATTAAATATTTACGTATCTTTAAATTAAAGCTAAATACATGCATTATGAAGTAGACTGCTACCAAATAGTTCAAGCAGGACTTAAAGACAAACAGGCTGTGAACCACTGCTCCAAAATATCCCTTGTGCTTTTTTACTTGTTAACGCTTCCAGGCTGGCTCCCAGGTATCACAACCCCCTGATAAAGATTACTTATGTATTTAAAATGAGAAAGTACAAAACTAAATAAATTTTGGAACAATACAGCTTTAGTACATATTTTCCTTGTAAAAGATATCAAAGCACCACTGCTTTGTATTACCTTTGTAAACTGGGGAGCTTCTGCTTTTACATTTGGTGTGCAACGCTCCTGAGAGGCAATCCTACAAGAAAGCACAAAACCACTGCACTCTAGTCAGAATTTTCATGGAAAAAGTATGTTACAACTTACTGGTTTAACAGTTAAACTGTGATACTTTGTGACAGAATTCTTACTACAAACTACTGGTTTGAAAAGAGAGGTAGGTTTTTTAAATACATAAATGTAAATGGTCCTCATATAAACATAAAGAGGCAAATATATTCTCTACAGTATAATAACAAAATACTCACAGTGTTATATGTTAGAATATTTGAGAAAATATAAAGCACTAGGAAGACAGTAACAGAAAATAAAGGCATGAAAGTAGAATTAGGTAATCATGGAAACAGTGCCATCTACCTTCATAACTAGGCTTTTTATGCCAAAGTTTCCTGCTCTACTTTTTCTTATTAATTTATAAGTACATACTAAAAAAGTGAATGACAGAAACCTTAGGCTACAAGCAAAATCAATTAAATACACATTACAAAATATCAGACTCAAGGCAGTTCACATGATCCTACTTGTTTCACTGCATCTCTCTGCTATGCTCTAGATCAAGTGATGAACTGCTCTATTTCCCTGCCCTCGAATGATCACTTTTTAATGAAATAACAAAGCGCACAAACACATGGAACATTTCTTCCTTGCAAGCATTAAAGTCTCAGTAAGAGACTTAAAAAGAAGTTTTAAAAATTACTTTCCTTTAAAGTACAGTTCTGTAATTCAAAGCAGAATATTCCCCAAGAAAAACTCCCCAGAGAATCTAGAACACCATCAAATGCTATTCAGGTTGCAAATCCTTCTGCAGGAACTAAGGGCACATACAGCCTGATCTTAGCTGCTAAAAAACCTCAAAATATTCACATCATATTTGGGATGGTTCCTGATCCTAAAATGGCAAGCTACTTTTCCTAAGAAAAAAAAGGCTGGGTTTTGTATTCATTGATAACTCCCAGGGCTAACTCAGTATTCCAATCCAATTATGTACCTAACTCAAACATACTTTCAATCTCTCCTAATCTTTGGTTGCTGGTGGGTATTTTTCCACCACATAACTTCCCCTGCAGCATGAGTCTGAGCACGTAAGGCCTGTTATCCCCCAGACACACTGGAAACATTTGAGCTAGGGAATGCAGATGCATGAAAACAACTGCAAAAATTTGTTCCACTGAAAGATAAACAGAACCCAGGCAAAATAAAGTGCCTGGCCAGCAAGTACTCCTTCTACTAAGTATGAAAGGCTTTTGAAAGATCAGCATGGGGGGAGGGTCTTTGCTGCTGAACTTTTACACAGATCAGTTTCTACTCGTCAGCACAAGTAATAAAAAAGAGGAACCACAATACAGTGCCTTCATTCATCTGAGTGCAAAGAACCCAACCTTCTCTGGTGTAAAATAACATTGCCATACCTTGGCAAGGGACTGACACCCATCAAAATTAACTGTCTGATCATTGCAGCAGTCTCTAAATGAACTGTGGGTTTGATTCCTGACTGACTAGATATGGAACAGAGCTAATCACTAAGCTTTACCAAAAAAAAAAAAAAAAACAACAAACAAACAAACAAAAAAAACCAAAAAAAACCTCAAAAAACCCCCAAAAAAAACCAAACAAAAAAAACCACCAAAAAAAATCCCACCACAAACACGCCTAATGCATTCTAAATAAGATTGTCAATTACTGTGGGGGAAAAAAAAAAGTTATCCTATTATATATATTTAATACTCCTAAGAGGATTCACATGTTTTCTCACTCAACTGGCAGGCACCAGGTCTCAGGCAAAAACTGCATGCTAAATTGTGTCTCGGTACAGCATAGAATCTGGAATTGCAATTTTCAGGGAAGGTTCCTGCTCAGACAAAGATAACTCTTCAGCACTTCAGCTCTAAGGCAATGGGAGCGCGGGGTCAGGGACAGGAGCAGCAAGAGCACGTAACCTCCTCAAGTCTGCTCAAACCCCGCTTTGGTCTCACACTGCCCGGGCACGCAGCAGCACGGCGCTCACCAGGAACCCCGAGGCAGCGGACAGGCCCCCCACCCTCCACCTCCTCCAAACACTTCAGGGACGTGGTGAGGAGGAAATGGCTTTTCTGTGCCTCCTCCTCCTCCCCGCAGGCCGCCCGCACGGGCCCCGTCTCACCCCCGCCGGCCCCTGTGGGCAGCGCCACTGCAGCCTCTGGGCGGAGCGGCCGCGACCGGGCCCCGGGCCCGCCATGGCGGCACCGCCGCGCTCGAAACAACCGCCGCGAGCCGCGCAGGCGCACTCGGGGCCGCGGGCAGCCCCGCTCCCGGCGGGCAGGGCAGGGGAAGCTGCCGCTCTGCGCCTGGCGGGGCTGGCACACATCATCATCATCATCGTCATCGCCAACAACAACCGCCGCTCCTCTCCACCCCCGGCACAGCACGGCCTGAGAGCGTCGCGTCCAAGCCACAACCAAACACGACCCTGGCATCTGGACCACCCAGTGCCGCCTCCCTAAACAGCTCCAGCGCTGGGGATTCCAACTGGGCCCTAGGCCGCACATGCCAGTGCCCAAATAAGCTTTCTGGGAAGAAATTGCTCCTGCTGTCCTACTTAAACCTGCCCTCGCACAGCCTAAGTCTGCCTCCTATTGTCTTGTCGCTGGTTGCCTGGGAGAAGAGGCCAAACTCCAGCCTCCGAGCCCGAGCTCCAGGCTCCTTTGAGTGGTAGTAGAAAGCAGTAAGGTCCCTGAGGACCCCTGAAGACATTACTGCCATCCTTGAAAATAAGTAAATAAACGCCCAAATAAAGCTAAGCTAAATGCATGTTGCCAGCACCGAGCTGTAGAGTATCAGTTTAAATAAACCCTGCATCTACCCATGCACACTCACTCTTGAGAGGCAAAGGTGTAAAAGTTACAAGCACACTGGAATACACAAGCTAGAGTCTCCAGCAAGGTCAGAGAAATTGAACACAGCTAATAAACACTGAGCAGAGTCAGAGGGTTATAGTTAAAGTATGTCAGGTAAAATACCAATGTTAAGTAGATGATTTTCATTAAGCCAAGTTTTTTAGAAGTAGGTTAAGTACAAAAAAAGTGGCATATTGCTCTAGCAAGACATTGATCAATAATTTAAAAACCATACAGACAGAACAAATCAACATCTATGTGGTTCAGACGGCTTTCTGCACACTGGAGTACCTATTAATTTTCAAAGGCCTTCAGTGTACTGTCCAGCAATTTACATCTACAATCTGCATATTCAAAAGAGCTTCATGAGAGCAAAAGCCTAGTTATTCAAGTTATCTTCTTTTAAACAAACCAAAGTGAAGAGAAGACATTTATTTTAACAAGACTAGGATTTAATTTTTAAAATTTGACACTTAATACAAATATGTCAGGATAACACAAATACACCTGAAATATGCCAGTGCCTGAACTTTATTTACCATGCAAAAAATCAATTAGAACACATAAAAAATTCAACTATAGCCTGTAATTTTACATTTATACATCAGAAGTGTCCATTTTAAGAAGTTGAAATAATTAGTCAATGACATCTAAGTACTGATTTATACTGCAAAAACATCTGTATACTCAAAGAAATAATTCTATATTTGCCCACAGTCTGTAATGACAATTCTTCCATTTACTAGCCCTTTAGGAGAACCAAAGGATTCGATCTTTTTCACAACATCCATTCCATCTTTCACAAACCCAAATACCACATGCTTGAAGTCCAAGTGTTCTGCTTTTTTAAGTGTTATGAAGAACTGAGAATTATTTGTATCCCTGCCCTTATTTGCCATTGACAACAATCCTGGACCAGTGTGTTTTACTATGAAATTCTCATCTTCAAATGCTGTTCCATAAATTGACTGTCCACCTGTTCCATCATGGTTAGTTATATCTCCTCCCTAAAAAAAAACACACCAAACAGACACAACATTAAGTGACAAGTCCCAAAACATAACCCAAGAGTTGTATTTCCTTTTAACAGTAAAGACTCTGTTTTGGAAGAACTCAATTTTCATTTTCACAAGTATCAATATCTGCTTAGATGTAGTGCTTCCCAGCTTCAGCAGGTTTGTTCATGGTAAGGGAAGCAGTAGTAGAAGGTTTATCCTGAACACAGGATTTTATCTTCCTGTCACCTTCCATGGTGACATTCCTCTAGGCCTGTCATTCCTACTGCCTGCATTGCTTGGCCCTGGAAGCTGCCTGGACCTGCATTATCTCATTGAAGGCCTGTCCTTGCTTAGTCCCTGCCGGCACAGAATTCAGAGAAAAAGGCTAATATAGCAGTGACCAGTAATTCTCTACAGCTTTGCCACATAACTGGTTGAGCAGTATGGTAAGTGTGTCTTATCTTTCTGGAAGGTAGCAAACTTCTGGTTCCTGATCATTTGAGTATGTACATGAAGGTGACAGTGAAAATTGTATCTGTACAGCCTCAGTTCTCATTGAAGAGCTTCTCACTCAAGAAAGTTTACGTAAAGCAGAGTGAACTTAAAATATACTCATTTAATGTGATAAAACCTCACTTTGTCAAGGCACACATGGTGCAGTAACTGTTTTAAAAGAAAGTCTGCTCCTTTATAGAATGTGAATACCCTGAAATAAGCTGAAGTCCTAAATGAGTTTATCACAAAAGCACGAAGGTTTAACTAAAGAGCCACGAAGTGCGTACTTCAGACACATGTAGATGACTAATCAAAAGACAAGCTAATATTTTTTTCTGGTGACAAGCCATTCATATACTGCAACAGAATGGTTTATGTTGGAAAGGACCTTTAAAATCATCTAGTTCCAACTCCCCTGCCATGGGGAGGGCACACCTAGAACTAGGACCAGGCTGCTCAAGAGCTCCATCCAGCCTGGCCTACAACACTGACAGGGACAGGGCATCTACAACTTCTCTGGGCAACTTGTTCCAGGGCCTTACCACCCTCACAG
Organism: Irena cyanogastra; assembly: GCA_013397155.1. Taxonomy (NCBI): domain Eukaryota; kingdom Metazoa; phylum Chordata; class Aves; order Passeriformes; family Irenidae; genus Irena; species Irena cyanogastra. The sequence continues at coordinate 78,215 of VWZV01007084.1, read as the reverse complement.
CAAACAACTTTCTCCTAACCTCTAGTCTAAACCTACTCTCTTTTACCTAGAAGTCATTCCCCACCATGTTCTGTGACTACATTCTCTTGTAAAATGTTTCTCTCAGTCTTCCTTGTAGGCTCCCTTCAGGCTCTTGAATGACACTATTACAGCACCCCTAAGCTTTCTCTTTTCCAGGCTGAACAAATTCAGTTCTCTTATAGCCTTTCCTCATAGGAGCAATGCTCCATCCTTCTTAGAAGTTTTGGCCCTCCTCTGGACTCACTCCAACAGGCTGATGTCCTTCTTATTACTTTTGCATATTATTTTCCTATATTACTGAATACATCTGGGCTTGTAGAAAATCATCAAAATGCCTCATCTTTGGGGATGTAGTGACATGCAGATCATTAGCATAGCATGTACTGATGTTGGTTCATTTTGCCGGTTCCGAGTTACTAAAACTCAATGAACTACTGATGAGAATTTTAAGAATGATCAAAGCTGAGATAGACCTATCTCCTAAGCCTTCAGCATTTATGAAGAATTTGCCAGTGCTACTGAATGCAGAGGTTTAAAACCAACACTGTCTACCTGGGGTTACAGATGTACTACAGGCTGGTGCCCTCTGCACACAACTTGATGTTTAGGAAACAGGCCACTGCATTGTAATTGGACCTAGAAGACTTGTTTTAGATTGAAACCTAACATCTATGATACTTAGAATATCAGTTTTTAAGTGCACATTATCTGAAATACAAAGTGTACTTTGAAGTCCAAGGGAAGCCTGGAAAGTAAGTGATCTTAACAGGTGAGCATACAGAAGTTCTTCTCTGGAGAGATAGAGAAGGATGAATGGTAGTTTTGGGAATGCCTACTTTCCTTGATGTTCCTATTCAGCAACAGGCCTTTGTCTATTTTAAGAGGACTTCACCTCCCTCCATTTTTTTCTTCCACCCTGACATGTACTAGGAAACACTGAAACATGAGGCCACTGGCAGGCACAGGTGAAAAGCATCTTAGGGTAGCATGTGCTACTTACACCATCTCTCATCTCCTTGTAGGGAAAGGACAGATGAGACTATCCTGCACAGTGGATCCATGCTGCTAACAAGAATATCCTATTCTGTACAAGTCCTTTTTTTGAAATGCCATTGTTAGTCAAGATTCATCTCATTCTCTCAGTGAGTCTTCCTTTATGCTTACCTGACATACAAAGTCTGTTATTATTCTGTGAAAGCGGGAGTTCTTGAATCCAAATCCTTTTTCTCCTGTGCACAGGGCTCTGAAATTTTCAGCAGTTCGAGGTACAATATTTGCAAACAGCTCCATGGTTATGTGTCCTAAAGGTTCACCATCAGCAGAAACTTCAAAATACACAACGGGGTTGGTGTCCTTTGACAGTCCTGCTGCCAGAGACAAGTGCCCCTTCTGTAGTTCTGACAAGCTTAGCTGGCATTGTTCAAACATCTTCTTGAAAGAATTGGCCATTTCTTGGCTTTTAAATCTGACTGCAAATTGCTCTACTTTTACTTCACCATCTGAAAATAAATCCAAGAAGGTCTGTTTAGTTTCATCTTGTAATAACCTCCAGGGAAAAACAAAACACAAACTAGAAAAAACAGAGCACCTGAAAAAACTCACCAGCATAATCTGTGGCTGTCCAAATGAAAGCATTGTTTGATGTATCAGAGGGCACTAAGTTCATTTCTTTGGTGATAACATGGTTTGCACAGACTTTAAGAACTTGGTCTCTTCTCATTAGGACTCTATAGTATTTCTTCTGTGTATGGAAGAGTATTTTGATCTCTCCAACACCACGCTCCTTCCACTGAGTAACATCCCTGTCCCATCTGTAAAGTTTTGCCCTCTCCTTGAAGAGAATTTCTTCATCTTCTTCTCCAGATTTTACCTCCACCTAAAAAACCAGCGCAGTAGACTGAGTACATGTGATTTCCTACAAAGGTATTAAATAGTTATTACATATACTTCTGAAGATTCTGACATATTGCAGTGGAAAATTATTCAGTGTGTTCTTTTCTCCAACACCACATTCACCACACCAAAATGGGTAAAACATTTTTAGAATTTAAGAGCCCATATTCTTGAGAACTTGAGAACAATTACAGCACTACAATCCTCCTTCACCATGCTACATGTAGTTGTGGTGGGCATCTGTTGGTTTTGCTTTGGGAGAGGTTTGGTTGGTTGGGTTGTGGTGGGATTTTCTTTGTGTGGTGGGATTTTTTTTTAACAAAACCAAGACTTTATCAAGTGTTCTGGCAAGTTTCCCTAGTTTCAGGTTTGCTGAATGATGTGCACACTGAGAAGTGAAGACAAAGTACTGTTACAATTTCAGGAGTTACCTTTAGCACGTTAAAGAATTTGATATTTGCATTTGAACAGAATAAACACCAAATATACAAAACTTTGGCCTGACAGCCGTAGCTCCACCTCTCTTTATGTATGCATTTACTGGCCTCCACTCTCACTTTATTTAGCACTTCTCCACAGATATGGAACACTTGAGAGAACTGGAGAAATGTGTGACAAAATACTGTCTGTGAAACTGAAAAAGGGAAGCAGAGATAAAAGTATCATAGAAGTCATAATGTGAGACACAGATGAGCAAAGGTACACCAAATTTTAAAGAAGGCATGGTACAAAATAGATCAGACAACCTGTTCAAATTGAAGGACATCACAGACAGTTCCTTTGTACTCTGCCTTGCTCAATAATTTTACTAACCTATAGTTAAAATTTTATTATTTTTAGAAAGGTCAGGTAATATGACAATATCAAAGGAGTCTGAAATGGTTACTAGGCTAAAAACCAAATCAAGACATGAATAACTGTGTGAAGTCTCACTCACTAAGTTACAAGGCTACCTTCAAAGTTGAAGGTTCTCCTACTTCTTGAAAAACTATTTATTTTCAAACTAAAAAAAGTTCATTCCCTTAGCCTTCAGGTGATGTTAATTGTACATGTTTTTGCTTGGTGATTCTAGAAATCTCTTGCCTAGCTTAGAGTAAAAATTCTTAGCTGGCATGGCTTTCACAGAACTGAAGCTACAAGTCACTGATACCAAGCCATAGCTGAATTGTATAAGCACTAGCAGTTATTCAGTTCCCCATCCTGATTTTCAGCTGTGCTATATGAATGGTATAGCTTTTACAAGCTATGTATTCAAATTTACATCTTCATCAACTCTCAGTCAAGTTATAAAGAAATCACTGTTGAAGATTTTAACTGAGGCACCAGACACCTCTCCAGGGCTATGCTGTACTGGGATTTAAAACAACAGGTGCTTCAACATAGTGTAAAACATGCAGAACAAGGCACAACAACACAGAAAGCAAAGTTAGTTAAGGAAAATGTATTTTAAAGCTTGCTGTCTTAGCAGAAATGCTTATCTTAATGTTGTTTTATATTCTAGAAGCCATCTTACCTCTGGCAAGGACACAATTGGCTCAAAGTGGATATCATCACTATGTACCACCTCATCATCACTACCACCTTCTTCTTCATCTGCTTTTCGGGTGGTATCTCCAAACACAGTTGCTCCCGTATTTGCCCATTTGAAGTTTTTATCTACAATTAAGAGAGTTACACTTTAAACTTTGTGTAGCTTTTTTCCTTCCAAAAACTTGCAAAAAACTGTTTCTAATGATCAGCAGATTTTCTGACAAAAGGTATTGTATGAAGCAGAAGTCCAGCTGAGGGTTGTCTCATAGACTAGCTGAACTCACCTTTTGAGCCAAAAGCAAAGTCTTCAGAACTTTTGGATGCCAGATCTGCAAATGACAGGCCTGCAGTATTGCCAAAACCAAATGAGATGATTCTGTTTTCTATCAAATAAAAAGGGGAAAGGCAAAGATTTTTCTCTACTTTCTTAAAGAAAATGCATTTATGTAGTCACAAGAATAAACTGGAGAACTGTCTACAGCATTTTTCCTCCCAATAAATTTAAAGTTTGAATGACACTTGTCATAATGACCATCTATTATGGTTTGAAAAATGGTCCCAAGACTGTGTGTTTCAGCATACTACTTTTATGCAGATCCACAGAGCTCATGTGGTATTTAACAGTAAACTAAAAGAAGTACATCATATGTAAATTACACAATAGACACTAGTATTGTTTAGCTGTAGCAAAACTGAACTCAAAATTTGATACATACACATTTTTACCAGACTGGCACACGTTTCTCATTCAGTATCGGTACTACATGTCCCCAAGACAGCAACTATGCTAGATAAACTGAACCACAGAAAAGCATAGTTTCCTACAAAAAAACATCAGAGCATACCCCGACCTTACCTTGTGTTGACTCTGAACCATCTGAATCACTTTTTTTAGTTGACAAATCTACAGGTTTGTCTTCAGCTCGTGATAAGGTCTGTGATACTTGCACAGTTTCTGTGGTGGAATGTGATTCTTCACTGCTGGTACCTGACTGGACATGTACTGTCACCTCGTCTTTTGATGGTGCAGGTATTTCTTCCTTACTGGTAAAGACTAAGTCACTTGAGCTTGCAACTTCATTCTCCTGCAATTATCAAAAAAGTAATGTAATAGGTAAATAAATTAGAAGACCTTAGGATTCAAACCTCCTCCCCAGGAGTCTAAAGAACAGTCATTAGAGAAGAATAAAGAACACCAAGAAAAGTTGCTGTAAGCTTTCTGAAATTTTTCATTACACTTAACACATAAGCATGTTAACTTGACAAGACACTGAAGTATCTTTGAAGTAGTAGGTTTTCAAAAAAAAACTATTATTCCCTGAAATCAAATCTCCTGTGTTGGCGCACACTTGAGGCACAGCTACAAAAAAACTCACAGTTGTTCCCCACTGGATGTTTCAGTTCTAAAACTGTACTGTCTCTCATAAACTGTACATACATAAAATAATTGTACAAGTTTAATAACAAGAAATTCAGTAAAGATTTAACTCACTTTCACTCCTTGAATTTTAGCTTCTGACTTTATGTCTTCCAGACTATCTCCTTCAGCATCAGTACTGACACCAGAAACAGATGTAGAAGGAACTTGCAGAGCTTTTGTTTCACCCTTCTCCTCAGGAGCTGGTTTCTTTTCCAAAGTAGCAGCACATTCTCTTTCATTGTTGAATTCGCTTTTTCTTGTAAGGTCTGCTGTAAAGAGTTAATGGAGAATAGCTGTGAAGGCAGCTACATACTGAAATGATTTTTAGCCCCAACATTAAAAATTAACCTCATAATAGTGAGATCAACTTGAAGACAGACTTCATGAGTTTCACGGACAGCATTACTGTTTAAATAGTGGATGTGAAGACTTAACTAACCTAACCTGGGGTGACTAGAATTGAGGATACATCACCTGTGGTTTTTTACTGCTATCAGGGAATTTCCATGCAGCAATGAGGAATTTCATCATGAAGCTACCAAAACTAATAACTTCCTTCAGCATCTCCTCATATTTCAGATGGCTCAATCCTTCTAGCATATATCCTCAAAAAAACCTCCAAACTTTACTTCTAAAAGTACCTACGCAGACTTCAAGTGTGAGACACATTCAAACACACAACACCTGTATTTTTAGTTTGGAAACCAAATAGCTTTTTTTTTTTTTGATTGAACATTGACTCATAAGCTTCAATTGAGTAACTGCAGAAGTAGCAAGTATTCAAAGATGTAGACAACTTTCTCTTGAGCAGTATCATGCCAAGCTGAATTTTTCATATTCAGAAGGAGCTCAAGATAGGAAGAGACTTTGATATTCTTGTTTAGAGATCACCTGGAATATGTATTTCTCTTTCAGGTAACCATTCACTACTAACTAGCAGTTTAACATACTGAGCTTAACTCTGTACTTTGAGATGCCAGTTCTCTGCACACAGCATCTCTGCTTCTAAGAGCCATCCCAGGAATCATAAAATTAACCTCTGCCCATGTGTCCTTCAGATTCAGAGTTTATCTGTCAGTACATGAAGCACAGTAATTAAAATTTCTTGAGACATACCTCTTAAAGGACCTTGCCCTTTCTTTTTCTCTTCTGAATCACTGGGATAGAGTCTTCCATTCAGTTTCTTAACAGCTGTTTCATAGTCTTCATCTTAAATACAGCAAACAAGAGTAAGTTCTCAGGCACACTCTAGGTAAGAGAAGTCTGCTAAGCCCTTCCAACTCTCAAGGCTAGCAGGTATATGTAATTTTTGCTTATGTTTTAAGAGCTACACAAGTCAACAAATAAGCTTTCCCTTCTAGTTTTGCTTATATGTGCTCTAGAGCACTGTTAACACATTCTCAGCCTAGATTGCTACAGATACATGGCACAGGTTTTGTTTTCAGAAAACATTTCTTGCTGAGTGATTTCATCAAGACCACCACTAAACAGATTTGGGAAAGAAGACTGAAGATTTACATAAAAACTTGCAAGATCAGGTATTTGTGGTAAGGGGCTTGTCTTGCCCCATTTCCTGTTGAATACAATGTTTCAGAACTTCCATTTAAAGTATTTGCTGCTGAATAAATCAATAAATCAATCTTAATTACATGCAGTAATGTTTGACATAAAAGTTCACTAATAGTATTAGGAATTTGCTTTAGAAGGAAAATAACTCATTAGTACAGCATTTAGAAAACCTGAGATTGGTTCTTTTTAATAAAAAGTGCCTTGTATTTGTCTCAAAATACTTACTAAAGTAGGTCTCTTGCTCAAATACCTCTTACCTAACCAAATGCCTTGGTAATGATGTCAATACCCATAATATACCAAGCAAATACCCTTTAGTCATTCCTGGGCCTCCACCATACTACTCTGTTTTGAAGACTTGAGTGTACATCCTTGGCCATAAGGACACTGGCAGGATTACTTCCCATTGGCCCAAACAAAATCATTTCAGTGTCTAATGGTTCTAACAGTGCTCACTGAGTATCTCAAGTTTGAAGAAGCCCATGAAGATCACCAACTGCAGCTCCCTGCTCCTTGCAGGACTAGCTAAAACCAAGCCATATGACTAAGTGCATCACCCAGATGCTGGTCAACCTCTGATGGGCGTGTTGCTCTAACTACTGTCCTGGGGAGGCCCTACTGGGGAGGCCCTACTGTTCCAGGGCCTGACCACCCTCTCAAAGAAAAACCTTTTCCTAATCTGAACTTCCCTGACAGCTTCATCCAGTCTCCTTGTGTCCTATAGTTGAGCAGCAGAGAGGAGATCAGCACCTCCTCCTCTGACGATCCCTTGAGGAAGTTTTGGACTGTGACAAGGTCACCCCTTAGCCTTGTCTTCTCCCAGCTGAACAGAACAAGTGATTTCAGTCACTCCTCCTGAGTCTGGCACTCAAGGCTGTTCACCTTGATCACACACTATCAGTTTGATGTCCTTCTCACACAGAGGCACCCACAACTGCACACAGTGCTCAAGGTGCAGCTGCACCAGTGCAGTGTATTACACCCCTTCCCCACAAAAAGGCAGTAAAAACACTAATTTTGGCATTTCTTACCATCGTCCTCGTCACTCACATATCCAGGCTTATTCTTGTAACAGAAGAATGTTGAAGGGAGCTTGAGGAAGTCAGCAAGAGCTCTCTGTTCAGGGGTAGGTATTAACTCGTAAACTATTACGACCTCATCAGATGGAACATCCTCTGACACTGTGGTCTTCTCAGCTTTTTTACAGAAATTGAACAAACCATTAAAACTAAATAATTTCAGAACAGGAAATAACATTAACCCCACATTATTACAGAACCAAATTAATTATAAGGACCTACATATTTTCTGTTGATAAACAGGAAACAAACTTACAGGATGCGAGGACAGAACAGCAAAACTTACACGCTGTTCTCTTGCTTTTGGAATTCTAGCATTAAAACAAAACATGGCTGCATCTTTGTATTATTAAAAGGATTGTTTAATTAAGTCCTCATGTCAAATAAGAGACAGCTATGGAGAAGAGCGCCAGAGGTATCAAACAGACGTAAACAAGCAAACTTCAGGCCTGAAAAAAGGTGGTTGTATACAACTTCACTTATCTAAGCAACTGACTGGAACTCATTTCATATTACTTATGGGATAGCTCAGCTTTTTATTAGCTAATCTCAATCTACCATAATAGCTGTTGCTGAAACTTTGATTGCTACAAAAAGTAAAGTAATTCTTAATTCCATTATCAAACAAGAAAAAAATATTGCTTTCAGCCTATTTAACTAGCTTTTGCAGCATGGAAATATCATCATCAGTTGTATTATTTAGCTTTTTGTCTTCTTGCCTTCAACATTAAACTATTCCTTCCACCAGTATTGAGAACAGTGCATGATCAGTGCAAAGGTTAAAGCTGAAAGTAAAGCCTAGAGCAAACTGCAGATAACACATATGGCTGCAAGACCATTGGTTTTTCTGATCATACAATTTAAATTATCATTGCAAGAGGAGAAAAGGACAGAAGAAACATGCTTACAGACATGTCCTTTGATCCTCTGACACAACTAACACACTAAAATAACTCTGCTTTTTAAAAGCAGTTCTCATTACTTTTCACTTAATCATCCAATACATAAGAGCAGTATAAAGTAAAATAACAGCAAAATCCCAAGTACTGATTCAAACTTATGTATTTTTTCAAAGTATTACCTCTGCAGTCTTTGCCCCACCTTTGTTTACAAGTTGATAATTTCAGGAATTTATATGCCAGAACTACAAAGTAACTCAAACCCATCACCAACACACTCTTGTAGACTAATTCTTTTTGCTCAGAGTTTTAGATCACATTAAGTTCTCTGAGCCTGCAGAAAGTAGGTGTAGGATAAAATTCTTGAACAATAAATTTCCAAGTTCATAGCATGACTGCAAAATATAGATGTTTTCATACATCTTCTCAGAACCTTATGCAAATAACTCACTCACCCTAGCTGATTTAAGGATTAGAAATACATCTAATACTGCGTTATGAAGATATGCAGATATCCTGCACATTACCATGTGCTTTATTCTTTCCAGTTAGTTAAGAAAGTGTCTTAATTGGACTGAGTAAGTTTGCATCAAGTTCACCTGAGGTTTAAGTGTGGAGCATTTAGTCCTACACCAAAACCCAGCTTTCCTTATGATCAGAAAATTTTTAAAAATGTATCTTTGAATATAACAAAACACTTCTTTCAAGTCAGTCAGGTAGACAGTAAAAGCACATGCTTGCTTTAATTTAAGCAGCAGAAATCTAGTTAGAGCCATGGCAACAAATACACTCTTCCAGTGTTTTACCACACTCATTGCTCATCAGGTTTGACAGCTTTTAAAAAGAGTTATCATGCAGTCTCTTTCAGTACTCTTCGGGTAAAACAGCTGAGTAAGAGAAATACATTTAAGGTCACTTCAGATTAGTCAATAGGTAAAGTTCCCCATGAAACTAATCTATGAAACACTGGAATAATATTCTAGTGTTCCAAACATCTACTCAAAATTACAAAAGACTTCAACAACAAAGATTACTGTTGCAAACACCTTAAATATCTTCACAGGCAGCCATGAAACAAAAAGCCACACATACATACAATATATTCTGAAAAGACTTGGCTTTAGGACAACAGAACTTACTAACACTTGTGTGGATTTTTTCACCTAGAGTAGAACATGGAAGAAAGAAAATTCAGGACAATATCATGCACAACAGTTCTTTTCAATGCTGTACTGTATTTTCACTTTTGCTTGAACTGACATTAAGACCAGGAAGGCCTAAATCTCTCTAGGTAGTCACAATACTGGTATTTCCCCTCAAGCATTGATCAATGAATATCTTCTGAATATAAGAGGAAAGCACCAGTTTAAACCCTAAAGCATATAACAGGTACAGTAGCCTACAACTAAGATGACTCAAACTTGTAAAGCACTGGTGTGGTTTAAGTCTAGCTGGCAATTAAGTGCCACAGAGCTGCTGGCTCACACTCTGTAACCTGGTGGAATGGGGAGGAGAATCATGTGTAAAATTTGTAGGTGGAGATAAGAACAGTTTAGAAATTGAAACAGAAGTGACATATAATAAATAACATTAAAAGGAAAAAGTACAAGTCAAGGAAAAACACATGAGGCACAATACAGCCGCTCACCACCTGCTGACCAGTGCCAGACTCCATTCCCACACTCCTACTGGCCCCTCTTCTAGGTAACTCCCCCAGTTTATAAACTGGGCATGATGTTCTCTGGTGTGTAATATCCCTTTAGTCACTTTGAGTCACCTGTCCCAACAAAGCTCCCTCCCAGCTTTTATTTGTGTACCTACTAAATGGCACAGCCATGAGACAAAAAAAAAAAGTGTCCTTGACTTACGGTAAGCACGGCTTATCAGCAACCACAACAGAGTGTAATCAGCATTGTTCTCACACTAAATCCAAGACCCAGCACTGTACCAGCTACTGAGAAAAAATTAACTTTATCCCAGCCAAAATCAGAATAAGAACTTATAAGTTTATTATGTAACCCAACAAAAACGTAAATGTGAGGAGGTGCAGAACTTCAATGAGGTTAAATTTCTTCTAAATGTTGTTCTAGCACTACTCAGAAGCTACTCCCCGAAAGAAGTTTTCTGTAAGAAAAATTCGTATTTGTACTGGATAGGCTTAAAAACCTAATTTAGAAAGGACTCCTCAAAATCCTTTACTATAAAGAGCTCAAAGGCCAAAGTTACACTGAAGACAATTACCAACTGTAAACAAATCACTAAATATATAATCATAACCGAATTATCAGAAAACTAGAAGTGAAGAACAGTTAAGTTCCTGAAAGGCTTATTTTGTTTGTTTCTTTAAATACAGCCCTTCCCTGCCATATGCCCTCAATATAAAACCACTATCAATATGAGGTAGGAAAAGTTCTTGCACGTGTGAATGATGAATTACTCCACATTATGGACACCATATTATGAAAATAGAACTGAATTGTTAATAAACTCCATCCACAGAGATGCTTGAAAACACAGAGCAACTGACTTTAGATTATTATTATTTATATACGGAACAGGAATTCAGTGTTTAAGTAAGACCAGCTTATCAAATGACATTTTGACACTTTTAAACAATGTAAGACACTAATACTGGAAGACTGTCTTATGCAGACTAAAAGTTTGTTATTTAAAATTAAAGTACTTTTTAAACCATGTAAGTTAAGCATGCTTACAGCAAGCATACTTGCAAGCAGCACTGGTAGTAGCACAAACTATAAGCTGTAACAGTTTTGTTTACAGGGTCTAAATGTAAACAAATTGGTAGAAGTTTTCTAACCAGCTAAGGTGGACTTGAGATAATACATGAAGGTGGCTCTCACTTCTGTTCACTCTCTTTTTACAAGTGCAGCAATTAACACTGATAATCAGGAAACTGAAGAGAACTTTTCCACAGAGGCTAAATACATTCAAGCTATTTACTGGTAAGCTGTCTCAAGATCTTTAGGCATATTTCACTGACATAGAGTAAGCCACATCAGGCACCACAACACATTCTCTGAAAACAACAATGTAATTTCTCTAGGAAAAAAGGAATTTAAGAGATCCAGTGTGCACGCATAGTAAAACTGTGATGGAAGAAGTGCAGGGCACATATCCTCAAAAAATAAGGCAAAGAAGCCAAAAGCTTCAACAGGGCCATCCATTGTGCTGGCTCATGTAAACATACTAAGGGCTAGAGACATTCTTTAACAGGACATACACTAGTCAGACACACAATTTCAAGTATTCTCCTTCAGCATGCATGTTAATTATAAGGATTACTGAGCCAGCTGCTTTGACACAGCAGTGTCCATGCCTGCTAGAGTGCTTTTATCACACATTCAGTGCAGTATGTAAATACCTTTACTATCAGGTTGCAAGGAGGATGTGCTTGTCCAAAAGGCCATGGGATTAGATTTAAAGAGGCTAAAATTAAATCCTAAAAAAATAAATTGTTGGTATATAAGTGTTTACCTGGAATTTTAAAAGGATAGAACAGACTTACCTATGTTCTGCAAGTACTCTATAGTCATGTTTCACAGCAGGAAATTTCATCTGTTAATTCTACACAAGCTTATCCTACCCATGTGAATGGACTGCAGTGATCATCTTCTCCCATGTCACTTTATTACACTTAAGCTAATAGACAGGACATGTTCATAATTCTGAGACATCTCATCCTTCTCACAAAGACACTTCAGCACATTATAGCGCTCCTGTCACAGCCACAGCTTCTGCCTTTTTCATACTGACAGAAACAACACAACTGAGTATGCCATCACAATCTCTTTTCAGGCTAAGGAAGTAGGCTGACATCTGATGTTAAGCTACACAACCAAAACTGCAGAGGCCAGTATTTAACACTTGAAACAAAGGTATAGACTAGCTCCACAATACCCATCCACTTAATTACGGGGATAATGCAAATTTTAGCTGAAGCATACATCTACTGTTCTCATACTTTGCTGGTCAGAGCAAAGGCCTGGGTACATACAACATCGACTACCTATTTAAGCCCCAAAAGCAAATCCACAAATTCTTTGAGCATTTAAATCCAAGATTCAGATGTAGCACTTCAGAGCTTAAGCTCTCTACCTGAAAATCCTGTTCTCAGTAAACAAATTTCCATCCTGCATCATACATTTTCATTTTTATTTGAAAATAATTATGACTAAAAAAATCCCTTCTTTAGTTGAAACTCTGGAGAACATGTGGATACCTGCATCAAAACTGAAAGAAACTAGCTATTCGCAAGAGAATAAACAATAATGAATAGCACAGAGCTGACAGCTTAATAAGTTGCATACTTGAATAAATTAATAGTAAAACTGACACTCACCTTTTTCCAGAATTCTAAATGAGAAGTTAGATGGTCCATCTTGTGTTGAAGCAGGCAAGTTATCTACCTTGCTGTCTACAGGCTTCTGAGTACCATTCGAGATTTTTGGTGGTTCAGAGACTTCCAGTCCTTTCTGTGCTGTGTTCTGAGATACTGGAATATGGCCTTCACTCTTTCTTGGGGGATTAAAACTAAAGCCAAAGAGAGAACCAGTGGCTGAAGTATTTCCAAATGTGAATGTCTTTGACTTTTCATTACTGAAAATGCTCTTGACAGATTCAGATCCAAATACAAACTTGGGAGGAGAAACCACTGTTTTTGTTGGTGTTTCGGAAGTATTTGACACCTCTGCAGTCTCTACAGTTGCATCAGAAGTATCATCACCATGGCTGACATCAGTTCTTTCTCTAGTTGTTTCTTCTAGCACAGCTACAGCATTTTTACCACACGGAGATTCCTTTGGTGTATTGGCACGAGAAGAAAGAGGTGTTATCAGTGTCTCTCTTTCTTGGGCATGCTTTGCTTCATCAAAAATTTGCTTAAATGAGTCTGCAACATCTTGCAGCTTGAATCGCACAGCCAGAAGTTCTACTTTTCTTTCTCCATCTGCAAAGTCACATGCAGTCCATACCCAGGCTCTATCAGATCCTTTCATTTGTTGCATATTCATATCTGGTGTTATCCTGTGATTGGCACAGAGTTTTAGTACCTGGTCCCTTCTCATTACTATACGAACTTGTTTGTTGTCATAGTTCTGCAATATCTTGATATCTCCAATCCCTCTCTCTTTCCACTGATTTGCATCTTTGTCATATCTGTAGAGTTTGGCTCTATGACTGAAGACAACTTGCTCATTTTCCTCACCACTAGTCACTTCCACAAGATCAGGCAGAGGTACCACAGGTTCAAAGTACTGTCCGTCTCTTTCCTCTTCTTGAGTAACATCAGAATCTTCATCTGTGCCTACTGATGTTCTACTCTGATTCTGTTTGGCAGGAGATTTTGATGGGCTCAAAGCAGATTTAAAGCTGAAACTAAAACCAGTGGTAGACTCTCCAAATCTAAACAGATTTTTCCTTACAGGGCTACTCGCAAGAGGTGATGCATATACAGAACTACTTACACTATCATCCAATGCTTCTTCACGCAAGTCATAGTTATCCCACTCCAGAGTAGGGCCTGTACTTTCAGCATGTGGCTTTATAACCAAATCAGAAGTATTGCTGGTACAAACAGAGTTTACATTTTCCTCTTCTGACAGTTTAGTTTTGTCATCTGTCAGATAAGTTTTGAGATCTTTTAAGTCACACTTCATTTCTTCTGCTCTCTGTATAAGCTGAGCTGTCCTACCTGTATCAACAAGTTTATGGGGTGTCTGCAGTGGTATATCTAGTAGTAGCTTCTGACATTCTTCAAACTTTTGTTTAAACTCCTCAGCCTGCTCTGGTGTCTTGAATTTTGCTGCCAGATGTTCCAGCTTTGCATCACCATCAGAAAAGTCATTGGCCATCCACATCCAGGCTTTGTCTGAGCCAGACAGCTGTTTCAAGTTCATTGTTGTTGTTATCCAGTGATTTGCACATACCTTAAGTACCTGCTCACGTCGCATCAATATTCTTACTTTGCCATTAACTTCATTTTTAAGAATCTTCAGATTGCCCACCCCACGTTCTTTCCACTGGCTTGTTTCCGGATCAAACCTGAACAGCTTTACTCTTTGGGAATATAACACTTTCTCATCTTCCTCTCCTGTAAATGGTTCTACTTTTTCAGGCATCTGAACTATAGGTTCAAAATGGATATCATCACTGTCCTCTGTCTTATACACATCATCATCCTTCTCACCATGGTCAGCAGACGTGTTTGCTTTCTGATCTGTTTTAGAATTTTGTGAAGAAAACAGCTTTTCACCTGCACCTGAAAAGCCTTTGAAGTTAGGGTCCTTTTTGCCAAATTGAAAGCCTTCTCTGGGAGTACTTTTTGCAAGCTCAGCAAAAGTAGAAGTGCTGCTATTTTGCCCAAAAACAAAGTCAATTTTCTCCTTGTCTGCTGTTTCTTGAAACTGGAATCCAATTCCACTGTCTGAAGGCAATTCCTTTTTGTCTTTTTCATCAATGCTTTTTAAGAAACCAGTTGTATGCTCTTTGGATGGCTCATCTTTCTTAGTGGTATTTTTACTAGACTCCTGTATCCCAAATTTAAATCCACCTGGAGGCATTTGCATTGAAAAGCTAAATCCTTCTTTTGCAGACTTGGCTTCAGTATCAGAAGAAATCTGAAACGTAAATGGTGGTGTCTTGCCTTGCTCAAGACCAAACTTAAAGCCTGTTGCCAACTGTCCTCCATCAAGTTCAGGCAATTTACTTTTCAAGCCAAAAGCAGGAGTTGGCAACGTACCACCAGCTGGCTTACCAGATGGATTTGGCGTTTCGCAGGCTACGCAGACTGGTGAAGAACCTTCATTCCTCACAAGACAAGTACTACAATCCCACTGACCTTCCTTTTTAGCAAAAAGCCCTTCAAACCCATTCTTCTGTGGCTTACTTGTATCAGCAACAGAACCAAACCCCAGAGCAGCAGATGCCTGAACAGAAGGTGTGGATGTATTTGGTTGATTTTGAGGTTTCAGACTCTGACAGGAACAGCAGTTCACATCTTTTGCTTCATTTCGGGTTAGGCATTCAGAGCAGTCCCACTGACCTTCCTTTTTAGCAAAAGCAGATCCAAACTTCTCCTGCATTGTGTTACCACTTGCTTTCAAACTTGCAGAACCAGTTAGTGGGGTGCCATGTGTTTCCCACACACCTGGATTTGGACTTTGACATGATACACAATTCTTTACAGTTGCTTCATTTGGGACTGAACATACTTTACACTCCCAGTGATCCTTCTTCAAGAGATGCTGCCCAAACCCACCAGAAGAACAGGCTTGCTGAGCATCCTTCCCAAATGAAATGGTAGCGCTAGATGCAGTGGTTGTAGCTGTAAGGGTGCCTTTGCTGTCAGGTTCACTGCTTTTTCCATCTTTTGGAAACTGAAAGCCCAAATTCATGGTTGCAGAAGTGGTTCTGTTGGGCTCCTTGACGTCCTGATTCGCTGTTTCTTTTGCAGTCCCACTGCTCTGAGCCACAGATGCGTCAGCATTTGATCCCAAGGATTTTAAAATATTCTGTGCCTCCTCAAACTTTTTTTTGAAAAGCATTGCTTCTTCAGGTGTTTTAAACCTAATTGCAAGCTGTTCTGGCTTTGGCAATTCATCTGCATAGTCTAAAGCATGCCATACAAATGACTTATCTGATGCAGCATTTGGAGTTAATTTCATATCAGTATTTATGTAGTGATTTGCACAGATTTTCAGCACTTGGTCTCGTCTCATTAAGAGACGAAATTTGCCAGATACTTTATGTTTCAGTATTTTCACATTTCCAATACCCCTTTCTTTCCATTCTTTAGATTCTGCATCAAAACGAAAGAGCTTGGCTCTGTTGCAGAAAAATTCTTCTTCATCTTCCTCACCTGTCTTTACTTCAATCTTATCAGGAAGTGGCACCACAGGATCAAAATGAGGACCATCATCATCCTCATCTCCACCATGGATGCTTCCTTCTGTTTCATGACTTCTATTGGCCAAATCTGAATTTGAAGTCATAAATACAGGCTTGCTCGGTTCTTGAACACTTAATGTATCACTCTTCTCAAAACCCAGGTTTTTTTGTGCATTTTGTCCAGTATTTTCTCGAAGAGAGATGCCTGGAAAATGTTTATTGCTAAAATTGAAGATATTTCTTGAACTGTTTGTGGGATCATTAACTGGCTTTTGTTCAATGTATCTATCATCCTGTAAAGGTTTATCAGATGTCAGAAGATCCAAGAGGCTTTCTCTACTATTAAAAGGTGCATTAAGGGGCTGGGGTGCAACTTGAGGGGGAGAAGAAAAAGTGAAGTCCCCATCATTAGACTTGAAGTTAGGTTTAAATTTAAAAGTTGTTGGCTGACTTGGTTGTGCTGGTGTTGGCAGAGGTGGTTTTGATGCTTCTGCTGTTCCTGGCTGTCCAAATTTAGGCATTGCTTTTGGTTCTGCAGGCTTTAAAGTGGGTGGCGTGACTGAACGGTTTGTGAAATACCCCGGTTTAGGCAGTGTTGGATTGGTGCTTGCCTGAGGAACACTGTAGTTGTAATAGTCATCAGCTGTACGAGGAGAAATTAGTGTAGTACCAGGAGAATCAAAACGCAGAGGTGGGCCATACATTTCTTGGGAAAACATACAACCAGAAGTGTTTTGCAGAGGTGGTGTATGCATGGGTGGTGGTTGATAGGAATATATATGTGGCTGAGGTGTAAGTCGGTTCATGCCATAGACAGGAGGCTGAAGAAAAAGCAGAAACAAGTGCTCTGCTTATTATGGTAACAAAGAGGACAAAAATCTTACTGTGCTGAAGCCCATGTAACGCGCTCTTAAAAGAAAGGCATGCTTTCAAGTTTAAACCTGAACCCGTTTTACCTTGGTTTAAAACTTGACAGGCATTTGAGAACATTGAAAAAGGGGCACAATATGAGAAGGTTTTTCATGAAAAGAAACTTTGAAAACCCCATTTTCTTTTGCCACACAATTAAGGGGGGA
Organism: Irena cyanogastra; assembly: GCA_013397155.1. NCBI lineage: Eukaryota > Metazoa > Chordata > Aves > Passeriformes > Irenidae > Irena > Irena cyanogastra. The sequence goes on along the minus strand of VWZV01007084.1, from coordinate 60,823 downwards.
AATAGCTAAGTGCCACCACACATACCTGTAGGAGAAATGTACACACACAAAATATATTTTTCTAGCTTTTCCTCTTGAACTCCATATCTCAGAAGTGAAGCAGGGAGACAAATTATAATTTTATCTCTAGCAGTTTAAGTTGACGAAATTCTACATAAGGAACTGCAATTACATCCAGCTGTGTACAGAATCAAAACCAGTCAGTCATTTTCAGGAGATCACTGAAAGCAATTTAAGGAAATAAACTTAATTCTCACCTTTGCTGGTGTTACATTGGTTGCAGCAGTTCCCAGAAGATATTGAGAGTTATAGGCAGGTGACTGGCTGTAGAACACAGATGGGCCAGTGGTAGCAACTAAAAAGGAACACCAGGAAAACAGTTAACACTTCTGTCTTTTCTTTTGTTTTCTACATACTCTTCCCAGCAATCAGTTTTTAACTGTGAATCATTAAAACATTTTAGCATTATTTTCAAAAGTCTTATTTGATTTAGCTAAGCATTTAGATAAAAATTCTGCAGTAACTTGCCTGTTAAGGGGGCTTCATGAAGATTTTGTGCTCTTTGATAACTATCTGGTATTGCATCAGTTCCGTAGTTTTCAGCAGGCCAACGGTGAGATGCATTTGTGTTGGAATTATTAAGTTTCATTTCTTGCATTTCATTCTGTTGACACAGGGTGCCAAGCAAGAGTGTAAGTATCTATTGCACAGGTATTTGTCCAAGAAATTACAAGGCATGATCCCTTTTGCTATTCAAAAGCATGTTCAATCCAGGGTATGGGGGTAATTAAATAAAAAACAAATTAAGAAGTACCTGCCAGATCATGCAAGACATGCCCATGGAGTACAAAGTACTTACATTGTGTTTTAAAGCCAGAACAAGCCAGTAAAAAAAAACCAGAACCAAGTGGATGAGAACCAAGCTGATAAAAGCAGAATTGTTTCTACATACAGAAAGAGTCCCTTAGATGGGTTGCCTCAGCACTCCTGTCCAAGTTCCAAAGAGGAGCTCTTTTAAACAAAAGGATTTACTCTGGTACTCATTTTAGGCAGCTATTTACAGAAGGTAATTCTAGGAACTGTAAGTTAGCCCATGCTCTTATCACTAGATCCTTACCGTAACTAAAACGTCAACAGTTCTTTACTGAATACGGCAACAATTTTTACCTTTAAAGCTTCCACTTGCTGACAAATCATTTGAAGTATAGATTTATGGTCTTCTGCCCACTGAGGGGGAGTTTTCGGAGAGAACTAGGAAAAGAAAAGTTAATTGATGAATTTGAAGTTTTCTTACAAGATAACAATTCCCTGAAATAACTGGCTAACATACCTTGTAGGTCTTAGTTGGCGAAAGAGAGAACTTGGTTGGTGACGGAGTGGAATGTTTCAATGCTGAATCTACAGTTCGTGACAGACCATTTCTGAAAGCAAGACTTCCTTCTTCACCAGTCTCACCAAGTTCCTGGATCACTGTATCTAACACTTCTCTCACAGTTTCAAGAGACACTGGCAACTAGAAAGTTTTTTCAAACATGAGTCATGACTGCAATTCTCCCTCAGAAGAAGACAAACTACATTTAGAATTCTGGCTGAGCAATTCTTTCATTACATAAATACTGGGGGTTTTTTCAGCAAAGCTCTTAACTTATTAGGATTCACTTAAGAAAATACCTCACACAAACTATTTTATTTTTTCAAACTATCAAACTAAAAGACAGTGACAAAAGCTATTTGTTTACATTAAAGCTTTCATCCACAGGGTAGCCAGGATACCACATGATCTGGTAGGTTACAGAAGTTATCCAAGATTTAACTTGCCTTAAATCCTGGACTAAAAAAATCTACTTTGAATGCAAAGTATTTCATTTTTCAAACAGTAATCTAAGCTACTGTGTTCCTTGGAAGAAGTTTTTAAAGTAAGAATTACTTACTTTCTCAGTAACTGACATATCTGAGGAGCTTTCTGCAATAATTTTCATTAGATAATACTTGGCTTTAAGAAGGTAAGTTTTATGCTCCTCATGTTCTTCTGGCAGCAGGACATCATTTTCAATCTCTTCTGCTTTTCTTTGGAATATCTAAGGAACAGGATGCAGAGCAAATAGTATCAGTGAGAACAAAACTGAATAAAGAGAAATATCTCTGGGTAATGTGACTTACAAACTTACCACTGCAAGATTCCAGTACGACACCACATTCTCAATAGCTTCAAATGCCATTAGAGCATCATCAGTTTTGCCATCAACTGCATCCAACATAGCAAATGCTATCTGTGCCTCTTCTTCATATGCTGAAACCTGAAATACCTACAAATAAAGTGAAGGAAAACTTATACTTAACAATGGAACATCATAACTTTTCCTATAACATAGGGAGAAATTATTTTTCAAGGAAGCTAGTACTGAGGGGTTTTAGTGCCTTCAAATTATAAACACCATTTTAAAGGGAAGACCAAAGTTACAAGGAGAGAATTTTCCCCCTTTATAAAACACTATCACCAAATCTCACCTTTAAGAGTTTCACAGTAGTAACATAGAATAGTACAATGTAGACAAAAATCCCACAACTATGTACATTTCTGACACAGACCCTTCTCTTCAGCTTTGGCTCAATTGATTTGTACCTGAATGTCTACACTATGGAAGTGTTTGAAAAGAGGATCAGTAGGTTCAGAAATACTCCTCTTCTTTTTGATAGTTTCCAGGATAGGCAGAACTTTCTTCCAGTAGTAGACACTTCGTCCAATATATTCCTTCTGGTCATAGAAGGAGTTAAGGTTAATTCCCTGGTGAAGAAAAGGGAATAGATGCAGATGTTGTTTCAACAAATGCAAGTCAAAATGCTATTCCTACATATCCTTCTCCTGTTTTCTTTAAGGGTTCCAAAGTCCTTTCCTGACACTAAGAGGAGTAGCTATGTAATGTAACATACATGTAGAAAATAAGACTACAGTTTGAGATGAGTACTTCATAGAGTGACTAGAACAACAAATTTGCCTAATAAAATAATCAGCTGTTCTTAACACACATTCATCCAATCCCCCATCCCCCTCAGTCTGATCATAATTTATAAAATAAAGAAAAACCACTTTCTTTCATGTCTTTAAAAATAATCTCAGCTTACTGTTTTCTGCAAGCTTTTTGCCCAGTGTATGATTAAGGCAGGTTGAAGGCCATGCTTCTCCAGTGTTCGCAGAGTACTTATGCCATGCTGTACAATAAGCCTCAGCTTTGCTGCTGTTCCTGGTCTGAATATCAGAAGAAACATTCCTTGATTAGTATTTTCTGGTTTTCATCTGTTCACATACCATTCACTTGATGAATACGGCCTGCATCTTAAGTCCTAATTTGCCTCTAAGTAAGAAATGCATTGTTAAAAATGAGAACTCCCTTTACAGAAATCTTTCAAGCATATCAAGTCCCTATTACAAACAAGCTTCAATGTGAATAATATGTAAAAAAAAAAAAAATTCACAAGAATCTATAGGAACAATCCCAGCTGCTGTAGCAGACGCTCCCTAAAGGCTTGATCAAACATTTCCAAACTGAAAAAGCCTTACATCGATTTCCTCTGAAGAAGAGTACGAACAGCATCCCACCAGGATCTTTGCTTTTCAGTATAGAGTTGTTTGCATATTGGCAATGGTAAGAATTGAGGCTGATGTGCACTGTAGTGAGAATTAAACTTCTCTTGTAGTTGTAAGTTGCTAGTGAATATCACCCCAAGTAGGAATACCTGTTTATAAAAGATAAATTGAAATTACTAATTACCAAAAAACTTAATTTGTATGGCACCCTAAAGAACTTGAAAGCTCACTTACTTCAAGGTCTAACAGGCAAATAGATTCAGGAGCATCTGTCTCAAGTCTTGATGTTTCTTGGGGCAAGTGAAAAAGCTGTTTCAACCATTTGCGCATGGGGGGTAAGACTGACACAGAGTTCCACTGCAAGCCGAGCCACACGAGGTGCTGGAGACTGCCGTTGTGCAATCGAATGGCGCCTACAGAAAACACAAAGTTGGATGCAAATGTCAGCTTCTGCAAGCCCTCAATACCACTATCTGATCAAAGCTGGGTTTCATGTTATGCTCTGTCAGAGTGGCCAAAGATACTTTACAGACCAATGAGCATCAAGATTCCAGGTTTCACTTACAAAGGGTTACAAACTTCAGTATAGCCAGACATAACAAGTTCCTCTAAGTGCTCAAAGCCATTAACCGCTTAAGCTTCTGAGGGGATGACTCCCATCATTTCCATTCTCACCTTATTCAGTCTAATAGATAAATTATTTTAGCAAACCTATTTACTTCGCCAAAAAATCCTTAAAGAATTACTGAAGAAGAGCTTCTTTACATTGCAATACAGTACAAAGTCTTTCCTACGACATTAAGGCAACTTTGGACAGCTGTTCCAGGTATTTGTCTTTTGTTGCAGTACAAGTATTTGTGTACCACTACCTCTTCCACAAGTATTTGCAGAAGAGGTTCTGGTGCGCAAAGCTGTGTTGAGTTTCAGAAAGTAACACTTCTTACCAATATCGTATTTGTGAAGTTCTACTTGCACTGGTACTTGTGTGCTGACATTTCCAATATCATCTGTGCCGATAAAAGACCTCTCCCTAGAAGCTCCACTCTCAAACAGGCTATCAAACAATGCAAATGAGCCGCTCTTGTTTGCAAATGATTCCACAATCTCCTTAAAGAAGTCTTGCTTGCCTTGACTTAAGTTCAGCAGCATATGACCTAGAAAACAAAAATATCACTTCACATCAATAAAGCAGTGAACATGAGGAAACTAGTATTTGCTATGCTGGACTGCTCTTTGCTATTGAAGGCTGGACAGGAATCAGGATTTCCCCTTATGAAACCTACAGACTGTTCAGGTATGTTCTCCCTGTAATTAGGTCAGTGTTTCAGCACATAGACTTTCCAAGCTTTTAGTGACAACAAGCCCAAAGAATTTGTAAATCCAGTTCTCTAAGAAAACAAAGCCCTCCTACCATGACTATTCTAAGGGCATTGCAAGTGACCTTATAGCTATAATACAAGCAGAAGTCTGCAGTAACAAAATCCATTCTGAAGTAAAGAAACCCGATGTCTAGCAGGTTCATCTGTTCTCATCTAGGCCCCCTAAGAATTCTGTAGGCTGAAACACTGTCTTATACTTGGCAGCAAAAATAACAAAGCTGATGAACAAGTGAAAGGATGAAAAGATCAGGGAAACAAACTAGTATTTTCTTTCCCTCTTGGAGCTAACAATATTTGCAAAATAGCATCAGCAGGCAGAAGCCATTTCCAGTAGATTTAACAGAAAATAAAAGCTAAATTCTACCTTAACATGCTAGAAAGTCAAAAAGGAGGAAAAAACCCAACCACTGTTGAAACAAGGAGAACACTCTCTAGCAGCAGCTTAAATGAGAAAAATAACTTTAGGTGTCAGAACCAAACTACTGTTTTGTTTTACATATGTAATCCATCTACAAGGCTTTGCTATATATTGGAGTGATAACATTACAAGATACACAAACGTGTTCTTTAACAAAGCTTAGCCTTTACAGTAAATCTGCAGCACTAAAATGGAACTATGCAGCTGTTTTTTTTATTACCAGACTGGCTTTTTCGATCACAGGCCAACATTTCTAGCATATCTTGTCCGGTTTGATCCCCCTTTATGAGTTTTGACTTTGGTTTAGGAACCTGGTGAAGTAAGGAGAAAATTGTTACAGGTTTTTCACAGTAAGAGCAGGACATTTAAATGAACCTTAGAAATTAGGAAAAGCTTATTTTTAGCATTAGGAAGCTATAAGAAAGCAGGCATTATTCATTCTGAAGGTATATATATTGGGTTGTGGTTCTGTGTGGGATGGGCAAAGAGCAGAGAAGCCACTTAAAGTACACAGATGTGCAAATACAGCTTTTAAAAGTAACATTAAGCATACACAAGAGCAAATAATACCTACAATGCAAGCAATGGTATAAAAAGGACAGTCAAGGCAACAAATTCATAAGGCACAAAACCTTGATTTTTTAAAATTTTGTTGTCTATCCAACCAGTATATGGGATCTATTCAATCCCTCTCCTTCCCTCCCTATAGGGGTAACATTGAACATGTGTACTTGTATTATGAAAAAGGAAATATACTGCAGGAAATAAATACACTAATACTTAAGAATCAGGTTACTCCAGCAAGGGGAACAATTGAACATATACTTTTACCCTATTCATGTCATTTGAAACAAACAATTGTGAGAGAGGAGTGTTTGGTGAGTGAGGACAGTTCTCCTTTAGATACACAAACACTAGTTCATCTCAAATACAGAAATTCAACACATGCACAGCTAGAAAATTTCAAGAAAAGCATCAACTAAAGGCTTACACTGAAAAATCATTTACCTGGAAGCTCAGGAGATAACACAATGCTGATAGTTCACACATAGCTCTCCACTGTGCCTCATTGTCTTGGGCCATTTTCAGCAGCAAAGCTCCAGCATGCATGTACAGCTGTCCTTTCATTTCCACATAGGTACGAGACAACTCATCAGCCGCACTCACATATGGTTTTACTGACTGAAGCGCACGATCAAAACTAAAATTCAGAGAAGACTAATTATAAACAGAGTCCTGGTAAAAGCTATAGCAGCTGATTTTCGTTCGTGCTGTTTAACTGTGAATTAAGTATCTTCATGAGTCAATAGAAGTACTGCTTCTATTGCTTAAACCCAAGTTACTAGAAAGTATAATCACCTCAAACTCCTAAGGCTCCTAAGTTTATTTAACTAAATATTACCTAGACACTTAAGTCTCTCATCACATTTTTGCACAGCTACTCTTAAAACTATTGTCCTGAAACACATGGATAAACCTGTTCACTACTGAAGATTTAGAGACATACAGGAGGTATTATTGATTCTGCCCTTTCCTTCCATCATCAGAAAGATCCAAAATATTGTTTAACAAGCTCTTCAAAAAAAATGAAGTACTACAGAAATTCTAGTACCTGTAGATTACTATACAATCCCCACTCAGAAGAGGGCTTCCAGAAAACAGTTAAAGCAATTTTTCAATTACTGGACAGGACTATAATGGCTGTTAGTATTGCCATGATTTGGAAATGCTTCAGATGTGAACATCCCAAAATGCTCTAATAAATCAGAAGCAGAAAACCCAACATGGTCAACATTGGAGAAGAAAAATAAAATAAAACATACTTGAGTATTAAACATTGTTCATGCATTCTATAGTGCTTCAAATACTCATGGAAGATTAACAGACTCAAGAATATTTTTACAAAACAAAATGTAACAGCCATTATACTACTGAGGAACAATAAGTTAGTAAAAATCAGTAGCAAAGGAAAGAAAATGGCAAGAAAGAAACACAGATTTTAATCAAATTACTGACTACAAACACTATTTTGTACTACTCTAGGTGCACGGCAGATGGTAAGCCTTTAAGCCATCTGTAACATCACCAGTTTTCTCCAAAGGAGGCTATTCTTGTTCAGGGGGTTTCCTCCCTCCCCATTATACTACATACACAAAGTTCCTAATTACTCCAGTGTGCTGTGTTATTTAAGAATATAACGACTACGACAAAGTTAACACACAAGAGGTAGTTTGGTAGCTTTTCAGTTTGACTTTTTTTGCTTTGTTTGGATTGGAGTTTTTTGGCCTGTGTTTTTTTCCACAGTGTGTGGGAAATCTAGATTAGTCAACTGCTGAAGTACAAAACAACTTTTCTAACTGAAGGAAAAGAAGGTACAAAGACCCAGGATATAAATGAGTCTTCTCCATGGCTGTGTGCTGACCATTCAAACACCTGCCAAAAGACAGCTTCGAGTTCACACCCAATAAGAACCACTCTTGGTTGTCAGTACAGAAAATCTCATCTCCCATCCAAAAACAAGAGAAGCTGTGAAACAGAAGCTTGGCAGATGTTATGTGACCCCAAACAATTCTTATAGGGCTTTTTCTTACTACAGAAAAGTTTATACAGTACCTTTCAAGTGCCTCTCTGCATTCCTGAACATCTCTAGAAGAAAGTGTCAGTTTGACAAAGCTGGAATAGGCCAGCAGATGATCTTTCTTGATAGTTCTCCAGTTATTTTTATCATACTCCAAGTCTTGTAAAGATTCCAGATATTCCTAAAGAAGAAAGTTCATCATAGGATAAGGAACAGTCATCCTTCCATGAAGACAAGGGCAGTACTTCTCCAAAACACACTAGTAGCATTTATTGCATAATCCAGTTTCACAGGTGAAACCTTAACATATTCTTCAGCAGCAAAGTTCCAGGGAACTATTTGCTTGAGCAATTTTATCCCTAATGGAACTGCTGTGTCTAACTCAAGCTTTTGATGTTAGAAATACAATAGCTCTATAAAGCTTAATTTTAGGGAGAAAATTCCAATTAAAAAAAAAGAAAAACCACAAGAAGTATTTTGTAATTCCATTGGTTTCAGTAGACTTGCATTTGAAGGAGTTAAATCCCTTGAGAAACACTGTCAGAATAAGGACACTAAGAGAAATAGACTGGATAAAAAGATACGGAAGACTACCACAGGATCAAAATATGATTAAACACCTCAAATGTCTCTACAACACAGGAACACCATTCCAAGCTTGACTGCAAAGGTATTCTCTTCTCTGCCTCCTGACAGTGGAGCACAGCATCCTTCAATCTGTTATTTGAACGATAGAGCGCAACTAGTCTGATGTTTATGTAGACATCATCTGGTCTTGCATAAAGTTCTGCTTGAATCAAGTCAAAAAGCTGATTCCACCCATCTTCACCTTTACAATCCAGTAACTGCTCCTGTTGAAACATGGAAGCAACATGTTAATATTTCATTTCCCACATCAGTCTTTTGAGCAACTACAGTACTAGACATTCTTTCCTTCATTACATAGACTACATTGTTCTAGCTAGAGTACTCTTAATAGCTTTCAGGTATTACATGAAGTTTGATTAAATACTCAAATATTTATAAGTGTATGTGACTATCACAGAAGAAAAATCCTCAGAAGAATATGCCTCTTACCAAGAGAGAAATGCTTTTCAAAACATTTGGTCCAGTGATAGTAGACCATGCCATAGACTACCTTGCTTAAAAAAAACCCAGACACCTTGAGACTTCAATGTGGCTGCTGTCCAGCTAAACAAAATTAACATACCTGTGCAAAAGCAACATTGCATGGTGCAAAGTATTTACATGATATTTGAAAATTACAGCATTTCTCATACTCCACAGAAATGATCATTATCCAGATTTAAAAAAAAAAAAGCAGTGTAAAGCAAGAAAATCCGAGTTCACGGATCAGCTACCTTCCTGTCAGTGACAAAACGGAAAGAACAAGTGACACCTATCTAGTCTTTAACTTCTCAACTGTGATAAATAACAATTTATCATCATTTTTGAAGAGGATTCAACTTGAAACATTAGAAAGGGTATGAAAGCATGCAGCCACAGCTTCCTTTAAAACTGGTCAAAAATGTCAGACTAGAATGAGTGTAACATCTAATAGTTTTAATATTCTAAAATGATTTAGTGGGAAAGAGTTTTGCTTGAGGTGACATGCAAAAGGCACTCCAGACAGGTGCTGCAAGTTTGTTAAAGCCAGAGGTAGTTTTGAACTTACCTTCAATCTGTAAATAGCAGGGCTCCCAGGAAAAAGCTTAGCAGCTCTGTCAACCCAATATTTTGCTCTTCCATCAGTAATGTCATTATTGCATAGTAACTCAGCAATCTTCAATACAAGATCTTTCTGTGTTGGGTTCAACTCCACAGAACGCTATTTTTCCCCATGCAGATGCAGAAGTAAAAAAAAAAAAGCAACTTTAACTTATGATCCATGTAGAACAGGTAAGAGTTACACTCGCACAAACATACCCAGCTATTCAAATCAATTAAATCTATAAATACAGAGTATATAAGAAAAGCCTTTCTACACAGCTAGCCTTTCTAGCATTCAAATAGAACTGCTAAAATTCAGGAAAGCTTAAGAGAAATAATGCAAACACCTTTTCCTCTGCATCTATAACTAGCTACTGCTATACACAGACAGCAGGACTATAATGACCTCTAGTCTAGCCAGGTGTAAAAACTTTAAAAAAATTAAGACACAGTTTAAGAAGTGTGATAGCACTTCACACAGAGTTTTATTGGCCAGACTTCTGAGCACATCTTTCTCTCTGAACAAAGGCAACCCAACTGGAAATTTGACATTTACATGCTTGCCTAATCAAAATTAGATTTGTCCCTCCCTTCTGCACCTGCCCTCTTCAAAACCAACTAACAAAAAACCAAGCCTACGGTCTTCTATTAGCAACTAAACTCCAGCTGTCATCACAGTTTGCATTACAGGATTCTACAACAGTAGCCCAAGAGGTTATGCATGACCCAGGGAGAATTTAACAGCAGGTAGCACAAAGATCAAGTCCAGAAGAAAAAGAAGCAACTTCAAAATATACTACAGAAGCAAGCGATATCAAGTGAAGAATCCTCTCTGCTCCATGTGCTTTCCATTGTCAAACGTGTATGACACAGTTTTCCCAGGAGCATGTTTTCTTCTACGGCTTTGAGAATATTCAGCCAGAGAAGGGTTTCAGAAGTCCATTTATAAAGGAATAAAGCAGAACATTAGGGGTTGTAGTTGAATGTTGTACTTACCTTGTAACACCCAAAAGCTTTTTCTATGTTATCCTCAGCTTCATAAATTTGTCCAAGAAATCTGTGTGCTTTGGGATCTCTCTCTTGTACATTGAGGTATGTAGATATGTATCTGTGAAGTGGAAAAATGTCAGTTACTTGACCAGTATTTTCCACTAATGCTCCCCCTTCCCACCCAAGCTCTAATGGCAACTTTTATATGCCATACAGGACACATTGACATATTTTGCTCTAGATGCTTTGGCCAAACCACAGAAGTATAGACATCTTTTTTTTCAGACACTTTGTCAGGACCTTTAAGTAAGCAGCAACATGGTTTATACCTGTACAAACGCTACTTACTCACCAACCAGTATTTCTGTTGATTAAAATAACAAAAGCAGGAATTTTTAGAAATGGTAAAAACTACTTAATACAACAAGCAAACAACCAGTCAATTCAGCCTGGTAAGTTTTTTCAGTACCACATAGCTGATAATCTTGTTAGGTTATTGTTTTACAAAGATCTAAATAGCACTGAATAGCTACACTGACTGCTAGCTTAAAGCAGCATGATATTCATCTTGGTTTCTCTGGTCTATTCATGTAAACAAAGCTTTTCTTTTACACTTTACAGAACAAAAAAACAAATGCACGTTACCTTTTAGCAAGTTCATATTCTTTTATTTCAAAATACAGCTTAGCAAAGAGGAATCCTTTCATTGATTTCTGAAGGAGAAAAACCACAACAAACGCACTTTAGACACTTGGTACTTCAAAAGTAATTCCCCAACGAGTGACCTTTCTTTTCAGCAATGCCCAATACTCAAGTGACTGAATTTGACAATTCCTTATCAGCTCAAATCCACCCATCATATATAAAGGTTTGCTTCTGAAAGACACAGGTTTAAGAATGAAAAATAAAAGTTTTCTTTACACGCCTTTACCATAAAGGCGTGTTGTTTTCTTCTAATCTCTATCATCCTTTTTTTAAAAAAAAAGGACGATAGAGATTAGAAGAAAACAACACACCTTTATGGTACTTTATACATCACTCATTAAAGTGAGTGGAAGAAGAGTGTCATCTACATTTAGTTTATTGCTTTGCAATGTAGCAAGGAAAAAAGATATTCTACAAATCAAGAGAGATGTGCCATTTAGCCCTACTGTGGTGTACTGTCATTAAACACTACTGTTTAAGTACACTTGAGGAAAAAGCAATTTTTGCTTAAGTCATTCTCAGTTTGGTTAAGAAATGCATTAATGCAGTAGTTGATTTCTGACTAAGACAGCTTTAACACACACAGGCTAAGAGTAAAAGGTAAAACAATCCTCCTGTTACAAGGAAGTAACAAAAGTCAAGGTGGCAGAAGCATGATCAGGAGAAAAAGGGAAAGGAGCGCATTAAAGAACTGACAGAGTTACAAGCAGAAAGGAAGAAGTAAACCAGACAAATTTAAAGCTTGAGTTCTCAATATCAGTTCAAAAACAATCTTGCCTTTGAACAAAGAAATATTGGAGCTAGTTATATCTATGATTCCAAACAAGTGTGTATATTTTGAATTCACTTGAATTTTAAGTCTCCCTCCCTCCCTCTCTCACCACTGTTACACATGCAAAATTTTAAGAAGCAGTTAAAAATGAAAGCAGGCCTCCTAGGATACTTCAAGTTTCCAGACTGTATTTTTGAAGCCTGTTATAAAAGGGAAACACTGAAGCATGTCAGAGTGGAGCTGCATTTGGCATCTTCTTTTAAACATGGATGAAAAGAAGCCTCCAAATAAATGCTTTGGAGCCTTATAAGCACCCCCCTCCTAAAATCAACACAATAGGAAAATCAGTAACATTTTCCACCAGTGACTGTACTTATACAAATAGTTGTAATCATTACTTACTAAAAAAAACTAAACAAGTAAATATGTACCAGCTGTCTTAAGCACAACAGGAGAAGATTTATTTTGTGGTTGAGTTCAGTAGGAATATCAAAACAATTAAAGAGTACCTATGATTCTGAGAGTCATGGCCTTGACACTGGCTGCTCTAAACAGCACGCAAATTAATTAAGACACAGAACAACTCTGTTGCCGTTGGGAAAGAGATACAAATAATGATGATGTACACAAATCCCGCATAAAGGCCCTACTGCATAATAGTGAACATGGATGCATTAACACTACACAACATAGTGCTGAATATTCTAACTAAAAAAAAAAATCAATTCAAGAGCAGTAGAACAGGATCTTTCAGGATTAAATAGCTCCCATGAATGGCATCAGACTGCTCACTGTGATTCTTTTCCAGATACAATGAAAAATGGCAACAAGTTATGCTGAGATCCTCATCCTTCTGGCCAGTTACTAAAATATAACAGAAAGATTATTTTTTCCCAGTTCCTCCTCTCCTAATACTGCTACAAAGACAAGAATATCAATAACACAACACACAAAAGAAAACTGAAAGTGCTCTATATGTTCCTTGGCTAGATTCTTCTGAAAAAGCAAAACAACGGAATCATTTTCTGAGAAACGAAACTCGGGAAACACAGGAACGAAACTCTTTACAAAACTGAGGAAGTCTGTACTCAGAGAGCTGATGGACTCTTTAACAGGGCTTGGCAATTATAAAATACATGTGCACAGCGCTAGTAAACCACTGCTCCCAGTTAGCGAAAGCACCTCCAGCACGAGAAACCCCTTGGCCCTTCCTCAGCTTTCCCTACCTCATCCGATTTACAGAGAGCGAGTAATTACGCGCTCAGAAATACTCCCAAAGACACCACAACTCACGGATAACCAAAACAGTCTGGAATAGAAGAAACCTCTGGAGATCATCTAGTCCAACACCCTGCCATGGCTCGGTCAGCTAGGACAGTGGATACAGGGGCGTCCAGGTGGGGTTTGAGTATCTCCAGAAAGCCATCCCTCCAGAGAGGGATCCTATTTCCTCTTACAGCCAAGGACGAGGACGGGCCAAGCAAATCAAGCCCCAACACCGAGGGAGCCCGCAGAGAGCAGCCCCGCCACCCAGGCCGGCAGCGCAGGGGCAGCGAGCGCAGCCGCCCGGCGGCAGCGAGGCCTCCCCGCGGCGCGGGGGGCGGCGGTCCCACTAGACTCGCGGCAGGGCCTCCACGGCCCACGCGGAGCGAGCCCGGGAAGGGGCCCTACACCGGCCGCACGGAACGGCCGCAGCGCCCCCCGGGCCCGGCGAGGGCGGGCAACGCGAGGCCGCGCTCACCTCTCTGGGGGACGGAGCCGCGGCCTGCAAGGAGGCGACGTAGCGCTCCACCTCGGGCTTCGACCGCCTCATCATGGCGCCGCCGGGGCGGCGAGGGCCGCGACCGGCCTCTCTCGCGGCGGAACGCGCCTTCCCGGCGGCCCTGGCCTGGCGCCTGCGGAGGGGAAAGAGGAAGGAAGCGCAGGAGCGCCGAGGCCGCCGCGCGTTACGCAAGTTCCCGCTCAGCCGCGCGGCGCGCGCAGCCCCGGAGCCTGCCCGCCTCCCGCCCCCATATCAACGGCCGGGGGGAGAGGGGCGGGGCCTGGCCGGATCTGCGCATGCGCACGGGGGGGAGGCAGGCGTAGTAAATTGTCATGGAAAAGTGTGAGAAACTATTAGCATTTTCTTACCTAAAACTACAATAAACTCACCTCAGTAATATATAAAAATATATATGGTGATAATATGTTTATCACCTAAATAATATACTCTATATATGTGTATATATATGTATCTATATTTAGATAACAAATTTTTACCTGAAGCTAAGTAACAGTTCTGGCACTCTGGCCGTAAGAAGGACATGGAACTGTTGGAGCTACGCCAGGGGAGAGAGACGAAGTTGATAGGCGGACTGAAGCATCTCCCCTTCGAAGACAGGGTGAGGAGCTGGGGCTGTGCAGCTTGGAGAAGAGAAGGTTCCACTAAATCCTCCTAGCAACCTTCCAGTATCTGAGGGGCCTACAGGGAGGCAGGAGAGGGACTCTGTCTGGAGCTGTAGTGATGGGACGAGGAGTAATGGGTACAATTAAAAGAGGGGCAATTTAGGTCAGATATAAGGGAGAGATGGTTCACTGTGCTGGTAGTGAAGCACTGGCGCAGGTTGCCCAGAGAGGTTGTGGGTGCCCCGTCCCAGGCAGTTTTCAAGGCCGGGCTGGATGGCATTCTGTGCAATCTGGCCTGGTGGGAAGTGTCCCCCATGGCAGAGGCTTGGGACTAGATCTTTAAGGTCCTTTCCAACCTGTGGTATTCTATGATTCTATACTTTGTGGTTCAGAGCAACTATAAATTCAATCTGTAAGCATATGGGCCTTCTTACTGGCATCCAATGTTCTAGAAAATGAGTCTCCAAATATTGTAGCAGCTGTGGTGAGAAACCTTTTTTTCCAGGCACTGTGGATAGTATAATTAAACAATTAAGCTCTAAAACACAGCTGGGAACATGGACTTAAAGATGGACCAGCAACCCCCAAGGCAGGACAGATTTGCAAGTTGTAGTTTTACAGGTTTGGTGGCTCAAGGATGAGCCCTGTGGTGAAATTCCCAACAGGAAGCCTCAGATTCTGCTCACTGGAATTAGCCATCTTTCCTGCCAGTTCAGATGCTTTGGTCAAAATGAGGCCACTGGGCCATGTCTCTGAAGAAGTGTAATTAAAAATTTCTCCAGTTCTCAATCTCAAACAACCCACTGACAGTCGCAGGATTCTTGCTCCACCTAAAATGTACTCACAGCCCCACAGCTCTTACCCTCTTGGCAGGAAAAATAAGGAAACATAGCCAACTTTTTCTTTAAGACCAGCAACATCCATGTAAGACCCTGACTGAAAGAATTAATCCTCTCTTTTATTCTTTCTTCTATTAATGGTGATTTATTTAGACATTGGATTTAATTCCACAAAAATCTTTTTTTTTTCTCTGTACTTTTATTGGTGTGCCTGCAGCTGGGATTATCAAACAATTTATTATCTGCACCTGCCAGGCTAAGTAATAGAAGTGTTGGTGCTGGTGCAGAGGAGAACATCAGAGTTTACTTGACTCACTGGAGAATATTACTGCACTTCAGCTGATGGTAAATTGCCTTCATATAGACCAGGTTCAGTACTTTGGCACTGGTCACTGTCTCACCCATCACTGTAGAAGTGTTGTCCTATGTTGTCCCTGGTGGTCGCAGCAGCAGGCAGGACTGTTATGTATGGTCCAGCAGAATAAGGCACATGGACTCGAGAGCTGTCCCTGCAACCTGACTGTGCTCACTGGAACTGAGCACAGGACGTGCCACTGCTGGCAGCAGGAAGGCTTTATGCTCAGCTCTTCCCCTTACAGCAACATCCACTGGGCTTTCTGGAGTGCTCCCCACTGTTAGCCTGGCCAGCCTTTCTAAAGGAACCTCTCTTGCCCTTGCATGATTGATCCATGCAGCAGAAAGGGACAAAGCTTCTGAGGCATCCATTCCCAAATCCCAGGCTCACAGATTCCTTGACAGACCTTATGGGGTCATGGGTAGAAAAAACAGTACTAGGCTCTGCCTCTTTTAGGAAAGTATGTGCAGCTACTAAAATATTTATAATACTTCAGGCCAGGAAGCAAGATTCAATGCCAGCCTGTAATTGTCCAGGCTGTCTAATTGCTAGCTTGCTCCCTGGCGCTGCTTTGCAACTGCTTTTAACTAATCCTCTTCATGACCACGTTGAGGGGTATTATACCAATGACAGTTCATGACAAAGTTCCCAGGAGAGCACTATGGATTTGGGGAACTCTCCACTTGAGTTATGATTCCAGTAATAGTATTTTCACCATGAGGGTGATGAAGCACTGGAACATACTATCCACAAAGGCCTGTGAAATCTCCTTGCATGGCAGTTCACAGTTTGGCCACACAGTTTCTGTACTGCTAGACCTACTCTGAGCAGATGGCTGGGTTGGCTGATCTCTAGTGGTCCCTTCCAAGCAACATTTTTCCATACTTCATCAGGCTTTGAACCCTCAAGTACCCTCAGATCTTTGAGTGCTACATCGTGGGGTCTGACATACACACACTAGAGTTCATGAAACAGAACGTGTTGCCTTGGTGAACTGTAGCACAGCGTTCACCATCAGGAACCTGGAAATGGAAAAACCCAGCCTGTGTCAGGCCCCAGTGGCCACCAGAGGAGAGGAAATCTGAGGCCACTGTGCTGCAGATGGATGTAACCCTGAGCAATGTGGATATGAGCCAGTTTTGCTATTCAGCTTTGGTGCTAGTGACCCTTCCCAACTCTGAGCAGTAAGGCTGGGCACACATAGGCTGAAGGAGAAGATGTACAGTCAGTGTAACATGAAAACCTAGAAGTCAGTTGTAACTTCAGGAGGAAGCAAGAGTGTGTGTGGTCTACTGATCCAGGGCACAGTCCAAAATTCCAACAGGGCTACTGTGCTAGTTAAGTAACAATTTTTGAAGACATTTTAAGCTTTTATCATCTTCAACAGGGTCAGGGACTACATTTATGAATGTTATGGCATTCAATAATTATTAGGATAAAATAGTCAAAAAATACCCTACCTAGCAATAAACTGGAGGTTTGGGGTGACAGTTTCATTACAGTGAAAACAGGAGAGAAAAAGTTAACAAGATACTTTCTTTAGGAAAACCTATCCACTGTGCCAATTCAGAAAATATCCAGAAGAATCAAGCTAGTCTTTATGAAACAAACTGTGATTTCTTTTATAAACCTTAGAACTACATACTGCCTTTCCTAAAGGCTTATGTCTCCTTTAAATCAGGATAATAAGGAAGTATTTACATAAATACAGGTAAAAGCTCAGGGATCCAAGAGATCCTTACTGCTTTCCCACCCATCTCAAGCATTTATTTCAGAGAGGCAATACAAGGTTTAATAACATGGCCTTTATTGATGACACAGGAAAACAGATGTTTTAAAGTAACTAATTTTTCATAAACAGGAAAGAAAATTTTACTTCCTGTTACATAATTACTTAAAATCTGTTTAAGTCACTAATGTACAAAAACAATAAAAAAAGTTTGCATTCTTCGTACCATCAAGAAGACCTAAGTAGCTGTATATTCTGTAAGAAAGGGAAAAATAAAACAAATTTCCATGGTCAGAACTCAATAGTATACAACAATTAAATGTATGTTATAAAGAATTTTTATTATTTGTAAGCTCAGTCTTTGAGGATGGCTAAAGAAGTAGATCCTAGCAGGATCAAACCTTGCATATTTACACACAGAGGTGTAAAAGTAACATTGCCAGTTAATTGAAATATGCATTTTCAGTACTGTTCTGAAAATCAATGAAGTCTAGAAGTTAGATTTTAAATGCAGATGTTCACATTTCAAATAAAATACTCCTTGCATCCTGTATAATTAAGGCAAAGTATGGTATCTTTTGAAAATACCTTCTTTATAGTTTCTGCATAAAAATATGAAATAAAATATAAAACTATATATATTTAATGGTACACTGTTACGTATGGTCCAGCAGAGTAAGGCACAAAAAGTAAATAGAATGCAAAAGCCTATATAGAAGTTAATGTGTTATTTTAAGTGGAATATAGCAAAATTCAAGTAGTTCTGAGTATGCTCATTTCTTGCAATAGGAATACATTTTTTATGTAAGTATCTCATGCTAAGCCTGATGTCGAAACATTCATCATGTAAGCATAATCTATCATTTTTATCATTTTAGGTATGTCATTTGTACAGTGGCTGTATTTAGAAATCTGATAGTTTTCAAACCATCTGAAACAAGGCTCCTTAATGAGACAACTCGGCCTGAAATCCGAGTGTGAATTTTTCCATGAGGCAAAGTATACTGGTTTCCTGCCCAAATCACTTGAGTTGGGTGAGTTTTGTCTGCATGCTTAATATGAAGGTTAATATTTTCACTAATATAAATGACAATACACATCCCTAAAGCTGGGCACATTTGCAAAGTTTGTTTTCACAGGTGGTGCTCACAAGCAAATTTTCTCTCTCTGAAGAGTTCCACAGAGAATTAGTGTACAGAATGGGCCACCTGCATCAGTACAATGGCATTATTGGTCAGAAACCTTTCAAGTGAGCTGGTATTTATTTTGGAAGTATGGTCTGTTTGTCAACAAGTAAGCATACATGTATAGAGAACAGAGAAGCTTAATATATTTTGGGTTGATAGAAGGCATTCATCAGCATCTGTTGTCTGACTGCAGCCTCAAAGCAGTAACTCCCCCCTACCCCACAAGTAGTATCTATGAGATTTTCACAGAGGAAGAGGAGAGCAGATGAAGTCTTTACTTCCTTCCCAAAGTTTCAGCTAATTTCTTCAGTCTTTTCTTCAGCTCTAGAGGAAACTTCTCATAACACTTTTTGCAGACAGGCTTCATATCAAACTCAACAAATTTATTCCTAAAACAACAAAGCAAAAGAAACGGACAAAGTTTTAGCAGATGAGATAGTGAAAAAAAAGAATTTTAAAAAATCTCCTATTAAATGTGCACAAGCAAAAAATTAACTCCCCAATTTATACAAATACATTAAGTTACTTTTACAAGTTATATACACTGTAAACAGCGATTATAATACCCTGTTGAGTAAGTTATGCAGATTTTACCCAAAAGCCCATATTCATTAACCGTGTAATTTAGAAAGCCTTTCAAATCTAATTGTAGACTAAACATAAGATAATGGAATAACAAGTTAGTATTTCGAAGTGCAGTTGTGTGAAAGATGTTTTGGTTTTGAGTGCCATAAGTTCATGCAAAAGTGCAAAAAACCATCCTTAGGACTAACCAAAGAAGAAAGGAGCAGAGGTGGCAGTGAGAAGGAAAAGAAGTTTACAAACAGATTGGCTTTTTCTTTTTCTGCTTCTCTTTATCCTTTGCGTCACGTTCCCGTTTGGCAAGTCGTCGCTTAAATTCGTCTGGCATTTTCTCATAACAGTGTTTGCAGACAGGTTTTAGATCAATTTCAACAAACTTATCCCTTTAGAGTTAAACAAGAAAAAATAAAGGATGGAAAAGGAGAAGTGTTAGGAAGACTAACTGAAGGAAGACCTGAAGAGACACAGCTGAAAGAGATGGCAAGTACTAAGTGGAGCAAGAGGAAGAAAGAGACATTTATTTCCTTGATGCTGCTTACATGTTTTTCATACAGTAACAGCTACACTATAGCAACATCTACACTTTGAAGAGAACCACTGATAAGTGTTGAAGACATCATACTTATCCATAAACTTACTTGAGGGTTAACTTAGTGTTGCAAGTTGAACAAGCGAAACAGTTCACACACCATGCCTTATTCAGAGCAGACACAACTAGGGAGATGGGGAAAAAAAATCATTAGCCTTACCAATAAAAAAAAAAGTGATTACAAAAATTTTAAATTTACATATTAATGAGGTGTGAAGAACAGGCATTGATTCTTGTATCAAGGTCTGTAATAATAACATGGCCAGACTGGTGAGGCACATTTTAGAGGGTAATGAAGCAGGACTGTTAAGTATTGATACAGCTGTCTCTGAGGCAAGACCAGCTTAACCTATTTCTGCCTCCTATTTTTTGCTTCCACTTCATCTCATACCCAGCTGATCTCAGGCAATGGTTCTGTGAGGCCAGGTTCCAACTAAATGGAAATGCTTCCAGCTGAAGAGCAATCCAGCACAATTGTGTTTATGTTTTCATACAGTTTAATTTCTCAGATCCAGTTCAGACTGCACTGCAATCAACAGTTGCACTTGCCCAGCTGAAAAAAATAATGTGAAGCCAGCAGCCAGACACTGCTGGTAAATCAGCACTACTAAGGTGAAAAAAAAATGGACTCTTTTTATTCTCTGCTCTGAAGAGAAAGTAACTATTTCCTATTTTTCTGTAGGTAAATCCAGTTCTTGTTCTTTCTCTCTTTCAGTATAGCTTTCCAGTTTTCCCTGCCAAAATTTTCCTAAGTTAGAGAATGCAGGACAATATTTTTCTTTTGTTTTTCTCATAGTATTTTGTCAACAACAAGGAGAACCAAAGCATTGTCATGCAGAGGGTTTTTCCTGCACTATGGGGCAAGCATGTCCACAGATACACAGTTATTCCACTACTTTCCAAAATAATACTAGACAGGTGAAAGTCTTTGCTCCCAAGCAACCTCAGTAATGCAGTGATAGACACCCTTCTGAAAAACTGCTGCTACAGATATTTGTTTCACGTAACAGAGAACAGTACTGGATACCAAATTTGTGAGAGCTGACTCAAAATTTCTGTGCAGAAATGGAAGAAAAAATGTAATTGAAGACATACACTGAAAATAAAGAAATTAGTGTAGACTGTATTATTTTCAGTTCAGAGACCAAAACTATGGGTGTCGGACTATATGGTGAAAGGTTAGAATCATAGAGAGATGTAGTTATCAGAAAAGTTCCATTTCTGCTCATTCCTGTAGAATTTTCCTAAAATGAAGACTCTTTCATCTAAAGCATTTTGGATTGTCATTCTGCAGGCATACTGCAGTCCAGAAAATAGAGGGAAAGCACATCTACAGAATGTTTTTGTTACATGACTATTAACTAGTTTATATCTCTTTTTGAATGTTAGAAGCTTCCTCCTACTTTGCTAATGCCTTTGGCTTAGATGAGGCTAACATAGTATTTACTTTGGATGGGGTAAATAGGCACATAATGTCACATTATTTCCAGCAGAATGATTTGCTTTGGAATTTTATCAGAGCCAGTTATCAAAAAAACCCTCAAACCCACCCCCTTCTCTCAAAAACCCAATCAAACAATAACAAAACAAATTACTTGCAGTTCTGCCTTTACAGGACATATGTTTCCAAGTATGATCATTCCTGGTTTTGTGACATTATCATAAGCCTGGATTTTCAAAAGACAGGTGCTTGCAATAGATAGGTAAGTATCTCCAGGATTCAAACTGACATAATGGGAACAAAACATTTAAAAACAAATTCCTAACAGTGCCCACCTATGTCTTTTAGTATCTAAATATTTTTTTCAAATTTGGCTCATGATCCATAAATTCATTTGTAGAGATGCCTGTATGCTCCTTCTTACTTTTACATGTGTTCTTTTTTGAAGGTGGTGTGGCAGGAAGCTACTTCTGAGCATCTTCCAGCATCCCTGGCCTCTGCATGTCACTAAGGGGTTTCACAGTTCTCTTTGGCCATGGGGTGGTCTTCTACTATCATGAAATGATGTTAGGTTTTCCTACCATTTGGTCTCTGACAAATTGGGTCTAATTTAATTTCTGATCAAGAGAACATCTGGTTTTGTTTTAATGAAAACCGGGCTGCTTCCCCCTTACTTTCACTTTTAAAGAGAACTTCCATCAAAAAGGAACCTTAAGGAAACGGAAAAGTGCTTACCATCTCCTTCAATCACACGGTTGCAATGGAAACAAACATCACCAAATAGCTGAAGAGGAAAGAGAAGTAATAAATTTTTAATATAATGATTTTATTGAAGGTAACTTATCAAACTAGCAAAATAACTATGTTTGAGCTGATGGGCACAATCGCTTTCCTGTTTGTTTAAGTGAAATAAAGAGAATGCTGGCAAGTCTGGTTTGGTTTTCCAAGTACATTTTGCATCATCTCATCACAAGAAGTCTTGATAATATTAAAGATGAGAACATTTATCTACCTTTGATTCTGTAAGTATGATTTTGTTTTGTTTCAAGATTTCTCTAATCCTGAAGATTTGAAATACAGCAGTTGGTGTCATACGCATATGGTTACTAACCAGAAAATATAGCATTTGCACTAACATGCATGACTAAAACAATGTATTACTGTAACTGTAATAAAATTTTATCTTTATTAAAAAAAAAAAAAGAGAAAATTTCTGATGAATTTTTTTTTCCAGACTTACCATTGTCCACAATATAACAAGAAGTGCCAAAAACTTCATGTATTTTTTTCTGACTGTAGTGGTTAACCTTGGAAAAGACATCCACTCTACATACAGCTCTTGTCTGGTGTATGGACTTGGCCCATCCCAGCTGCCACACTATTACTAAGAACGTCACAGCATTTACAGTCTGCAAGTGTGTCAGCACCAATCATCTGCCCTTCATCATTAATGACCAATTAAGAATCCATCTGTAATTAGCAGATGCCATACAACTCCCAAGTGTAACCCCTCCTCATGTATTTATGTAAGCAAGGGAGGTAAATGTGACATGATACAGATGGCTTCCAAAGAAAAATATGTCTGTGCATCGTGGGGTAGACTCCCCATCCAAGAGCATCTGGAGAGGGGTGGTGCTGCCACATGTAACTTCTACATAAATGCAAGTGGTCACTAGAGGGTGTCTTCTGACAAATTTAGTCTTGCAAGTCTTTATTGACCTAATGACTGACAAACAGCATATATCAACACACAGTGTCTTAGAGCAGCAGCTGCAGGGAAACCCACACCACTCACTGGGGCCTCCAAACGCAGTTAGTGAGTGGCAAATCTTCTTTAACTTCTTAGGAGAGATTAGTTGTCATTAGCTGCTCTGATCCACAGACACCAAAGCCCCATAACAGCTCTACTTGACGCTTGAAGAACTGGATACCGATTGTCCTGGCCAGCCTTTGTGAAATACCTGCAGTTTTCTTTTTTAGTGCCACACACATGAATAGGGAAACCTCTATAAATTAAATGCAACACAACATATGCTAATTGTCATTGCACCCAGAGATACCTTTAACAAAACAGAAGAATGTCCATGGTTTTCCATCTCTATCTAATAAAACCAATCTGTGAGTTTACCAATTAATGCCATTTTAAAAAATATGCAACCTTACCTGATTGTAGTGGGTTTCACAATATGCCAAACCTTTTCTCTCATAATGACGATGACCCAGGAATGGCTTTTCACATTTTGCACAAACAAAATGCTACAAAGAAAATTACAATATATTTTTTTTATCTTTTGGAAGTAATGTTATTTTTTCTGGAAAGCAAACTAACCATGTCCACTACTTGACCATGGCTGAAGTCTACTAAGCCATCTTGAAAAGCAGAGTTAAAACTTCTCTTTCTACATTTAGACCATTAAAATAATATTTCTTTTAATGTCTTCAAATTTTCAATCCAAAAGGTACAAAATGGACAGAATTAAGAGTTGTTAAATAACTTGCATTATCATTATACCCTTGTGAAGAAAGCACTTCCTAGAGACTTTCAAATAAACAATAAACAGGAATAAACAACTTATCAAATTAAAATGGAAGATGCGGAACTAAATCTTGTATGTGACCTTGAAATGTGAACTCTCACATGAACTGTTAAAGAACTATGTACCTAAGGGTATTATGATGCTTAGGAACATGGTTGCCACAGATTTGACTGCCTTTCCATTTGACTGCTTTGAGCTCTGAACTTTTATTTTGTAAGGACCTAGTCAGGCTTCCTTTGATTATTGATTTTAGTTTCAGAGTGAAAGCTCTATGTAAGGTGGCAAGTAACTCCTATTTCACAGTGGAAGACTGGCCACAATAAAGTTGAAGAGGGATTTGGAGAAGGTATTTATAATCATTGCTACAAACTTTGAAAATCCTTTCATTGAAATTGATCAGCAAAATCACAGATAAATATGCTGAGATTTACATTTGTAAGAGAGATTGTATAGCATCTGATGTTTACCTCCACATGCCATTGTTTGCCCATAGCATTCACCACACGGCCTTCAATTGGTCTCCTACATGCCCCACAGATGGGGACACCCATTTTGTCATGGCAGGGTAAGCAATAGAGTTCTCCTTTCAGCTCACGAGCATCAGCCGTAAGTTCCTTCCTGTTCAGAAGTTAATGAGTTGAGAGCATGAATAAAGGCACTCAAAAATGCCAACTCTTTAGAGTTTCTACTCTCAAGTGAAAAGTGAAATAAAAAAAAAATTAGCATTTGCTTTAGAAATTGTATTTATACTACAGTAATGCAGCAGGATCAAATATAACTTAATTCAACACAGTTCACCCCTGATCTCAGTAAGCTGAGAACAGGCTGCAAAGCGAGGTGCACACTCTGGAAACAGCTACTGAGCTATTGTCATTCTGCTTAAGCAGCACAAATCTGTGCGTGAAAGCTGCGTATGTTTGGTTTATATTCTGGCACTTATCACCAGTTTATTCTAGATTTGCATAACTGCAACTGAAAGTAAAATGTAGTCCTCTATAGCTAGTTACATTTTCCTTGTATCAAACTTCAGAGAAAGAGAACTACAGACCCACATGAGCTAGGCTTATTTATTTCCCATTGCAGAATCGTACTCTACTTTTTAATAATTTGCATGGTTAGATACCGAGAACAGCTAAACCTTAAAAATTACTGTAATCACAAATACTCTCAACAGGTTGTCACTGATATACCACTACCTACTGTTATTCAAATCAGCCTTTGCTGTGGCATTGAAATAGTATCTTCCTTTGCAGCAGAAATAAACTAAGAATCCATGCTATGTCCTACAATGCTCCATGCTCCAATGCTCATCCTACATCTCTGCATCAGTCCAGGATGCAGAAATGTGCAGTTTCATGTGCTCCAGTTGCAGAAGATGATAAAATGAGATTGGAGAAGGCTTCTAAAAAACACAGGCTTTAATAAGAGAGAACAAAGTTTGGATGTCATTGAACTAAAAAAAAAACATAGGTGAGATAGTAACTCAAGCAACAAAAGAGAGCTACTTCTCTTCCCCTCCTAGCAGAATGGTGAGCTATCATTTCACTATAGAAACGGTATCTGTGTTGATATTTTGTAAGGTACCACCTTGTACTGCAGAGTCAAATCTTTCTTTAGTCCCCAGCAGGTCAGCTGTTGTTTGAACCCCGCCAAGCCAAAAGCAGTAACATACATCTGGCCACAAGACATCCAAACCTCACTCCCTCTTATCAGTTGTACAGGACAACTTTTCACTTTAAACTGATGAAGCAAATAAGCCCAGCATATTCCTGTTTCCCTTTTCAGAACTCAGGTTACCCGCAGTTTGCACAGTTGAAATGATCAGGGTGATAAGGATCATTTTTGAATATGAGAGGCTGTTCATCAATAATAGCATGACACTTCTGGCAAATGTACTTTCCCAGGCCTCTTGCTTTTTCCCTGTTATGGCAAGGACGGCAGAGATGTCTGAAACAGCATAAAAAAAGAGAGGTAAGTTTTGCTACCAGGTACTACAGTGCAAAATATAAACCGAAAACCTCTCAGAACCTCATTTCAATCAGCTCTTTTTTGGGTCTTGTTAAAACATATCTGTGTTGAAGGCAAACCAAGTTCAAAGCACCAAAATGATTGCCCAAGTTCAGGGTAATCATTTAATTTTCTGTCACCACAGGAGTATCATTTCTTCAGCTCAGATGAGTTAAAGCTGTATTGCAACACAGAAAACAAGGTTTCTTAATAGATTCTCGTTGATGAATGTTTTACTTCCAAAATCTTAAAAATTTAGATTAGAAGCTGTATGAACACACAGGTCCTACTTCTGAAGACAATTCTGTATATTGTATTATACATAAGAAGGCAATGGCCATATAACCCACTTGTAAAACGTTCTTTTGATCATAGCTGGCAAAAATATCCTACTCTGTGAAGGGTCCTACTGAAAATTAAGTTATTATTAATATATACTGTGCCAAACTAGACCAAAATTGGAGAGCCAAGTTGGAAAAAGAAAGCGAACATTTTTATAAAAAAAAAGACAACGCTTCTGTATCTGAAAGTTTTCTTTCTTATTACACAAAACAATGACCCCAAAAGGTCACTGGGTAAAGAAAATGTTTGCCATGAAACTTGGTGTTGAAGCAGGCAAAATGTCAATATTTCTGGATCTTGTTTTGTGATGCACAATTAGACTGTATCACAGAAAATACTTCAGTTGCTCCATCCAAGCTGGAAAGCCTCAGGAACCAAAACCTCTCAGTCCCGCTATAAGTTCATTTAATTTATGATCCATTAACATAGGGAAGGGTGGAGATTTACCTGCCAGCATTCTTGACAAATCCAATATCAGCCAATACTACTTGGCAGATATCACAGCAGAAGCAGTCTGGATGCCAGCTATTGTTCATGGCTTTAATAACACGACCAATAATGAACTCACCTGTAAGAAACACAACACCAGGATGTAAAACACCATACTAGACAAACTTAAAAGTAACTCACAAATGAATCACTACAATGACTACAACCATCATTCCTTTCCTTACCTCAAAATCTGGTAGGACCATTGCTTTCAATATTGCAGTTCTGATTCCAAACCCTGGAAATTTGGGGTTGTTTGTTGGTTTTTTGTTATGGGTTAAAACAAAACATTTTTGCTGATAGAGGACCTTCTGCTATTTACGTACAAGTCCTTCTACATGCACGCTCCACCTTCTCTCTGCAATAATCCTATTTTAGTCCCTTCACTGGTTTTACTTACCTGTTCTCAAGCTGTTAAGAAATTTATTTAGTACTTAATATAACAAGGACTTTCTTGTGTCCTAATCATCTTTCTCATTCTTTTCTTTAAGAGTATGTAGGTACCTGGTTTGTAATTGTAGGTACTCAGTTTGTGATACTTAGGAATGGGGCTGTGATCCAGCCTCATCCCCAATGGGCCTCAGCTGTGGAAAACAGGTGAACAGCATAGAATGTAATGAAGGACACAGATGCAATGCATAAATCATGAGGAGTAGAAAAGGGTTGGGCTTCAGGAGCAAGAGACGCTT
This sequence comes from Irena cyanogastra, assembly GCA_013397155.1. Lineage (NCBI taxonomy): Eukaryota > Metazoa > Chordata > Aves > Passeriformes > Irenidae > Irena > Irena cyanogastra. The sequence goes on along the minus strand of VWZV01007084.1, from coordinate 33,514 downwards.
GTAGATGCCTACAACTGTTGGAGGCTCATCATGTTAGTCTGTCTGGGCTGACAGGCTGAAGCCTCCTGACAAGGTATGGTGTGATTCTAGATTATTATGTGTTGTGGCTGTCCCAAATGTGACCTATGTTGTGGAGTATGCTGCGAAAAGAGTATGATAATTTTAACTTGCCATGTACATGTTTCCACTCCACTAGGACCAAGCCTTGAAGCCATTCTATACTCAAGGCACAACAGAACTGAGCTTGGATGGCTGTGGACTTCCTGCAAAAAAACTCCTATGGAGTCCAAATACAAAGATGCAGTGAAGTTGCAGAACAGTAAATCCAACACACAAAACTTCTGACCTACCATAAGGTGTCCTGTCCCATAAGGCATTAAAAAAATAGTGTGAGTTGCATGCACAGTGTACTGTGAACTAGTGTTTTGCATGCATTGTGACTGTACTGCACAGGCGGTGGAGTGATGTCCATCACATGTGACTTAGTTGTCCTCTATGTTGATGAACAGTGTAGCCAGGGGCTCTGAGCAGTGCAAAATGTGTTGACAGCAGTCCCAGTGCTGTCAGAGGCTGAGTTCTGGCTTTGGAGAACAACTCCAAGAGCTGCCAAAGGGGAGTGATCAGGCAGGTAACTGGTGTGGATGATAACATCCAGCATGCGATTCTGGAGCATTCCCATGAAGTCATGGCTTTTCAAGAACAAAATCCAATGGACTCCAAACATGCTCAAGGCCTCATCATTGACAACAGCCCCACAGACTTTGTCTTTGTTTATTAAGTACAAGCAGTGGAAACCCCTGCTCTAGGCAGGACCTTGATGAGGTTTTAAGGGAGCTGGCAATACCAGGAGAGAGGACAGGAGAAGGTGGAGCTGTGCAGAAGAAATCCTGGAGATAGCCAGCATAGCTCCTTGCAAATTGCCACCAACTCATTTCTTCCTCTTCCTCTGCTTGTTCACATCTGCAGCCTTAAATTCATAGTTCCATATAGTTCCACAGCATCTGCTTCCCTCTCCCTTGGTGTTCAAAGCCTCCCTGCACAAGAGGAAAAGCCTCACTGTGATAAATTAAAGCTTTAGCACCTTGCCAAAGGTGCCAAAGAAACACAACGGCTTCCACAGCAGTTTAGGGAATAGTCAAATAGTAACTTCCCAGCTCTGGCCCAGCAGAATGTGTCACACACAGGGGAAAAAGAAAACATGCAAGTGATTACAGCGCAGCACTACAGTGGCAAATAAAAAGCAGCCATCAGTATCATGTAGGATGGATACTAGACACTGAAGCCTGAAAGGTATTTGTTTCAAAAAAATCAGCAGGGGCCCAGCTGACCATCACTTGATTATAACACTACATGATGAATATTGTCTCAGGTTCCTTGAAGCAGGACAGCACAGGTGGGTTACACGAGTCAAAGCAGATGACAAAGTCTTGTTGCAGGGTTTCAGCTACTTAAGAAGGGACAAGTGTCAGCACACAGATATAAATAATCAGGAGTCATGAATAGTGTATACAATCAGGAGTTTATGAATGGTCTGTTCATTGGATCATTGGCTCAACAGCTAAATTACTAAAAGAATACAGATTTTATTTTTAAACCCTACTGGTTTATGATCTTTAGAAAAAGCAACTCCCCAGTTTCTCTGAAATCTAGCTCATTCCTGAAGTTCAGATGCTTAGCTGAACATAAGCACCTCCCAGAGAACAGATACAAGGGCAGCACATCTTCCCCCAGTGATACTCTCATTTGTGATCAGTGTGAAGCATTTCACCTGAAGTTAAAACTTACCACATTGATGGCAGCAAGGGGCAAAAAGCATTTGAAAATCATGTTCACAGTACTTCCTCCCTTCAAACTGCAAATAGAAAAAGATCTGAGAGTTAGAGGGATAAGGAACATGCACTTAACAGAAATGCTGTAACAGCCTGGTGTGTTTCCAGATAAAATTAGGTAGTAAAACATGAGGGGCTGAACAAAAAAAAACAGACCAAACATCCACCCACCTTAATTCACCTACTAGTTAGCATGTAGTGTTAATAGCACACCATTTCTCAGGTACTGCTGAGAGTGTAAGGCATTTTCTGTCACCCATTTACATCACAAGAGACGTCTGAATTTTGACAGACTACTGAAACTGAAGCAACCAAGCACATTCTGAGCAGGAAATTAGCTAACAAACAGCCTTGGCCAGCAGGAGGGGAGAAGCACTTTTCCCAAACCTATTTGATGTCTTCCTCACTCTACATTTCCTGCCAGAATGACCCAGCATACCAGAGGGTGGAGGTTGGGAAAGGAAGAGCACCCAGGGGTAGAAATCTTTGCAATTTATGGAGCAGTTCAGCCAAAACATAAAGGGAAATAAGCCTTTTCCTTCACGATGCTTATTTCATAGAACCATACAATCATTTCGGTTGGGAAAGACCCTTAAGATAATCAAGTCCAAATATTAAGGAGCAAAGTTCACTACATTGATCAAATTAAATTGATTTGAATTTTATCACAGCTTAGGTAAGTTCAGCTACAGTTCAAGCTCTCACTGGAAAAAAAACCTCCCATATGGAATAAAAAGATTCAACAGCACTGCATTAGTAGCTTAGCCAAAGAATATGTAAAAACATGTAGGTAAATATGTGCTGAAATGAAAGGAAATGTTTAGATACCTTCAGGCAGCATTATTATTAGACACAAATGCCAATGAGCATGTCAAAACCAGGCAGACAATATTAGGTATGCTATAAAATGTTTCAATTTGAATGTCTCAGTTTAAACAGTGGAACAAGGAGGACAGCAGGAAACCTCACTTTCTTTTCACCAGGCTTGAGACAAGTGAATAGCATAAAATACTACCCACAAAGTAAGGCTTTGTGCATGGACAGAAAAAAAAAAGAAACGTGTTTCAAGATTACCTGTTGTATAATATGAAATGACAAGGATCAAATACAATATAAATATAATAAACACTCTTGCAACGGGCAGGTTGGGAATCTAATAAAACATTTCACTAGATATTTATGGTTAGAAAATTCCTGTGCCCAACCTGAACTGCACCTACTAGGAACAGAAAGACATTAACTCAATACAGACCTTTTCAGAAGTCTCTGCCAGAAATTTATCAAGTGCTATTCCAGTGTAATACTGTAAAACAGATTACTTTTTAATTTTGGCTTTTAAAAAAATAATAATTGAGAGGTACAGGGCTATTACTTTCTCAAGGAGTAATGGAAATTACTCATTCATTGTGAATTGTGCTTGCTTCCTGCAGGATAAAATCCTTTTCAAACTGAAAAAAATTGAAAGCTTCCTGTTCCGTGTAAACAGGTGGTCCAGTGGGGGATGCTTAGGTCTGCTTGGATTTCAAAGCCACCACATGTTGCTCTGAACAGACCAAACAGGTTTTCTTCCCCTCTTGTTTGCATCAGGCAGGTTGGTTTCCATTCAGTCTTGTTTATATTTTAAACCTCTCTGCTCCTTTGTGCTGCCCTTTGTGGATGACCCAGGTTATTATCACAGAAAGCTTTGAGCTTCTGTAACAAATCTTACAGTACATAGTTTAAAAGCAAGGTCATTTCACTGCTGTGTGCTGAAGGTCAATGAGGTAAACAGCTCTGCATAAAACATCTCACTGTGAAATAACCTCCAGCTTACCTGTATGCTTTTAGCTAATTTAAGAGGAAAGTCATGCACAAAAACTGAGACTTTAGAGATTGTTTCTTTAAGGCAGCTTTTGGTAAAAACCATTTTAAGAAAACACTCGAGAAGAGAAACAAACATGACCATCTGTTCTGCCATTAGTAAAGGACTGTGCACTGCTACCTGTAGAATAATTCTACAATAGCAGCCCTAAGGAATACACACCTTCCAGGTGGTGGAGTAGAAGCAGACCAGAATTGCTACCACTTCACACCTAACAGCAAAGAATGGAGAATTCTACTGGAATGTGCTTGTGCTAATTTTTGTTTAGATCGAGTGCATAAAAAAACTTGGTAAAATGATATTACTGAGCAAACAAACTGAACACAAATCAAATATACTGTACCCACAGTTTCTGTGTAACATTAGGCATGCAGGTCTCAGGAATCCAAACTATTGAGAGGACAAGAGGCTCAAGAGGACATCCACAAAACCCCTGTCATGCTGTGCAGACTCTAAGGAGAGGATGGGCACCATTTGTGCCTGCGAGCCTCTTGGCTCCAGTGCCATACCACAGCATGCTGATGGGGGTGCTTGCAAGGCAGCCCAGAGGTAAGTTCTGCAGCACAGGAGACCTGACCAGTTCCACCCCCACCCATGGAACACAGTGTGAGAGCTTATCGTGGCAGCCTTTGACAGCAAGTGTGATAAGCAGCTTAATGACTAACTGGGGGAACCCTGCAAGGCTTCCAATAGGCAGGGGAACAATATTTGTCTTCCTAATTGCTAAGAGCTGGAAATCATTTCCAAGAAATACTAGCTTAGCTAAACCAGGCACAGAATAAACACAAGCTCATGCTGGGCAACCAACAATGCCTGTGTTTACCCACGGGAACCTGCTCAAAAAACACATTACCTGGCCACACCTCCAAACACATCCATCTTCTCAAAGACTGCATTAGGCCAGTCTGAGGAAGATGTCCTTTCTGCCCGTCTTCTCCAGTCACAGTTTTTCTTGACAGTCCTCTGAGCACTGTCAGCCACTCCTGAGCACTTACCAACCTAAACCTACCTTCTACCTGCTCAGGGCTTTCCTTCCTCTCACAGAATCACAGAATGGGTCAGGTTGGAGGTGGGGTCATCTGGTCCAACCTCCCTCTTCAAGCAAGGTCATCCTAGAACACACTGCACAGAACTGCATCCAGATGATTCTTAAGTATCTCCAGTGAGGGAGACTTTACAACTTCTCTGGGCAACCTGTACCAGTGCACAGTAAGAACATTCTTCCCCATGATCAGGTGGAACTTCCTGTGCATCAGTTTCTGCCCGCTGCCTCTTGTCCTATTGCTTGGCACCATCAAGCAGAGCCTGGCTTCCTCCTCTGACACCTTCCCTTCAAATAACTACATACATTGATGAGGTTCCTTCTCAGTCATCTCTTCTGGAGTCTGAACAGCCCCAGCTCCCTCAGCCTATCCAATGTTATTTTACCTCTGTAATAATTGTGGCAAGAAGTGTCTATCCTTAACCAAAACTTTCCACTTTCTATGTAACATTTCTCAGGCTACCCAGCCTGAAAAACCCCCTAGTAACATTAGCCAAAACATGTTTAGCCCACAGTGTTATCTTAATTCCTGGGACAATCTACTGGCACTCACTTCTAACTTACTGTCTTTGAGAGCAGCATATTTCAGTAAGAGAGTGCTCAAAGATGAATCATCATGAATATGAATGTTAAAAAAGTAGCAGTAGGAAGCAAAATGCCTACATCCTAGCACCACTAGGATACTTGCCTCTGCCATTGAGATTCGGGTATGGCCACCCATGAGCAACACAGAGAGATTGCAACACTCCTGACCTAGGTCCAAAAGTAGAACTTTCTTTCTCCTGTACTCTCCTCTACAAGATACAGGCTGCCTAGAGCACCATTTCCCTTTAAGAACCATTCAAATTTCTAAAATAGGTCCCTGGAATGTGTAATTGTTTTTTGAGTCAGAAAAAGAATGAAAAAGTATTCAATATTTAGAGAAAATACATTTTATTGGTCTAAGACAATTTTATTAACATAATTACAAATATTTTAGTTTTGAAATGTTTGTATCACTTTACATTTGCCTCAGGTCTTAACATGTCAGGATGGACTCTTTCTCAGTCAGCTGAGTATATATATATTAACAATTGTAATGCAACTTGTTAAGTATCTACGGGGGTGTTCTTTTGTTTCTATTTAATTAATTCTGCCTTACAGCTCACCTTTTGATGTCTTATGGAACACTAGAGGCTAATTTACTACAATTTGTGTAACACTATCCCTAGAGCCTTTTGATCCTCAAACAAGGTGAGAAAAAGCAAATCCCCAGGAATCCCCTTAGCCAGTCTCTTTTGCAATCCACACTCCTCAGTCAGCCTCTCCTCATCACATAACATGGCTCTATAAAATCAGAAATGCTTCTATGGAAGATAAACTATTGTGCTCTTGCCAAAGGATGACACCTGTATGTGAGAGCACAGAATTGTTCCTTTTACACTCTATTCCTTTTCCTTTTCATCATATGACACAAATCCTGTAATTGCTACCCTAAGATGGACTATAAGCTACTCGAGCAGGGCCTTATCTCTCATGCAGTAATTCCCTGTCTCATACCATCTATTGTTCCCTATACCAATCACTTAGTATTTTATGAACCAGCCTAGAGCTTTCACTAAAGCAACTTTGTGCTGAGCCACATTCTGAATTCCCCTGACAGGGGAACGTAAAAGAAAATGAAACCTATTCCAAAATACCCTCCTAAGCTGAGGCAAATCAACCTGAGAAATAGCTGAGAGGTATGACTGGGATCAGGTTTTAACTCGTGAAAGTGTGTTAAGAACTGATAATTTAAAATGCTCTGGACTGTTAAGAGTTGATCTTACACTGGCCCTGTCTGGTTTGGATCACAGCATGCTCACATACAGATCACCTCTTTTCTAATGCCAAGCTGGACTCACTCAACTCAGCAATAAACCTCCTATGAACCACAGGATGCTGGGATTTCCCTCTATATGACTTTCTCCTCTAAGAAGTATTCTCCTCTAAGAAATATGCTTTCTCTCAGATACATCAGATTCACACATTTCAGGGGAAAAAACTGCACAGAGAAAAAAATCTCCAGGAGTTTTTCTCTCAGCACTGATAACATTAAGGTCCACATTTAAAGAACGTTATATACATTGATGTCCTCCAAATTAGCACAGAAATGCTTCTGGCTTTTTTCTCCCTTTCCTGGGCATACTCTTTCAGATGCTCCCATGGGACTTTCTAAGCTATCTACCTGCCTGTAGCTACTTCTGCAATGGGAATGAAGACTCAAGAGGGGGTATGGGGACAGGAGGGGTCCCCTCCCCTGCTTACCTCATAGAAGAGCCCTTCGGGGAACTGCTGAAAGCACTGGGCGCAGACGAAGCACTGCTCGTGGTACAGCTCACCATTGCTGTTGACGATTTTCTCAGCAGGGGCAAAGCCCCCCCTGCAGCGCTCACAGATGGCGTTTGCAAGCGCATTCGCCATGTTGCTGTCATTCAAAAAAAAAAAAAAAAGAAACAAAATTAGCCTAAATAGACAACAACACTGGTTGTGGGTCTCTCCCCCCCTCACCAGGCCAAACTGCATCAACCTAATGCTAAGCTGCTCAACACAAGTTTTTCAATGAACTTCATGGCTTGTGGCATCTCCTCAAAAATAAAACTACCACTTCTCCCGGCTCAATAACTCTTTAGAAACAAAATCCCTGTGATATGATCTAATTAATTGAAAACTCCAAACAGAAACATTGTCACTACAGACACATTTACAGGCCTTTTATGATGAAAAAAGGCAATTCAAAGTACTATAAAAATTACGATATATGTTAAAATTACTGAAAACAAGGGCAAATATTAATGACTGAGGACTGGCATCACACAGGAAAACATAATTTATTGTAAACCAATTCCTAATTCTAAAATATATAATGGCATTAGATCAGAGGTCTAAATAAACAATGTGAAAGAGTGTGCAGGATCTAGTCTGGCAGGTATTAATGAAAAACAGAGTAGTTAAATAATTATCCTTTATATGAGCGCTGTATAGCTTTAAGTCATTTTTACAAATTTAGTTTGAAGTCATGGGATTTTTGATTTTTTTAGGTTTTATCTCAGGGAGCTCAGCTCATCATGTGCCAGCTCATAGCCCACACCAGGGCCAAGGGGGAGGGTGGGAATGCTCTGGCTGCCCCACTGCAACCCACACACTGGCCAACACAAGCTGGCAAACCCATGCCAGGGATGCAAAGAAATACTGAAACAGCAACCTTGGTTGCTTCTCAAAGGCACAGGACCAAAAATATGGCAGCGTGGTAGCTGTCCACATCTGCAGAAGACAGTATAGCTATGTTTCAGTTAATTAAAGCCAGAAAAAGGCTCTTTTGATTTTTCCTTTGCAAATATTTTGTCACTCATATCTAGACTCTCCAAGCTCTGCCTTTCAGGATCACCCCTCTGCCTTAATACCGTGTGGCAGCAGAGAGCAAATATAGGGCAATGGTCTAGTTTCATTACAATGTGATGTCAGCTCACAAAACCACTGACTCAGAATGTATCTGGAAGATTATTAGACAAGTGACATTATTTGAAACACATGTGCATGCATGCACACATTCTGATACAGCTGTCATGCTGTGCCTGTAATGCAGAGCCCACAGTCCTCTGCAAGATGCCATGCCTTCCTTCTTATCCCTTCAAGGTGATAAGACCTCTGGGCTCCCACCATGTTCAATAGGAATTGAATTCATTCCTTGCACACCATCCAAGGGAGCAAGCAAGCACCTAGCACGTGGTTCAAAATGGAATGTGTTTTATCTATTTCTTACACTGTCTCACAGAAGAGTCCTACACAAGGTCACATCTGACGTGTTATTATTAGCTGGCACTTTTTTTTTCTCTCTCTTGATCTTTGCAGATGACGAAAATGGTAACTGCAATCCAAATATCCACTGCCCTCACAGTGAAATGAGCGGGCAAATTTCACATGAAGATCAGATGCAGGATGGACTAACCCATACATAACATATGGACAAACTGCAATGACTATACACATAAACTGTGATCAACTACAAAGCTCGCCAATGGTCTTCATGGACTGCGTATGCTTTCTGTGGGGCAAAACCTCAGTCAATTTCCCATCCTCCTTATCAAACTAAATGAAGAATAATCACAAGAGAAACTGGGATCTTTCATCATCACTTCAACAGTGATCGAGCATTAAGGATGTTAAGCACTGCTGTACATATAATCCAGGCAAAAACATGAAACAAAGTTCAAAAACAATTAAAAACGGTTTCTCTCTACAGAAAAAAGTGCTTCACTTTGAAACACAACATATATGTAAAACTAGTGAAGTATGTAATACTTCCGCATTAATGAAACGGTTTATCCATTTGCCCAGAATAACTGGCAAACAACCCGAAGGCAGAGAAACTACTTTACAAATTCCAACACCATTTTTACTGCTGATAAAAATTTCTGATGCAATTAATGATGAAATTTAAAGTAACAATTCAAAGTTTAGTTGACAGTTAAAACTGGCAATGTTTCAAGCAGAACAGTGGCAAAGGTTGGATGAGAAAACAGCTAGCACAGTCTGAGCCTCAGATCTCAGATAATAAAATACATTATGTACAATACACCAGTAACATCACTGCAGTTACACCCCAAAGCTGAACAGAATGAACTTACAATCTCGCATAAAAGTCACAAAACTCTTTATAGAGTTTTATTTCACTGTGCCTACGTTGCAATTTCGACACTGGTTTCTCGCCTTCGTTTCCTGCAGAGTTGTGAGCATCAGGAGCGACCTTGTACGCAACCTCTTCATCCTCTGGGATGGGGTACGGCTGAGCTCTGCGGAAGTCCATCTCGCCCTGACTGCTTTCCCGGGTGTATATATTCTATGCTTGTACTGCAAAGAAGCAGTAGGCAAAGTCTGCAAAACAATATGCTGGACTTCCCCTTGTTCCCAGTGAAGTGATTTACTTTCACAGCTCCGTGTCATGTAGCTGGAGCTACTCAGCACCCTGCTAGAGCTTCAAGTTAAAAGTTCAGCGGCAGGGCTGTGAGCCTGTCACGCTGAGATTTACTGAGGCTGGCTGTGCACTGAGGAGAACACTCCCCTGCCAGGCCCTCATGTAAACTCGGATGCTGGAAAGGGTCTTTGCTGCTGGCTGCTGACAGAGGTTGCCCAGGAGAGTTGTGGTGTGAGTAACCTATGTGAGCAAGTAAGTTCACCATCACACTTGTATGCAGCTTCTTTCTGCTGAGGGGGCATGGAGGCAGAGTCCCACAATATTTTATCATGGGCAAACCAACAGTGGAAAGATGGAAGAGAAGACTCCTGTCTCCAGGTAAATATTGCTTTAATGCTATAGTGCATTAATTACATTGTAAAAATGGCCTTTAATGCTCCACTTGTGTTTTCTAAGTCATATGTGTTGAATTTATCCATATGTGTCTTTCCTCTTGTCAGTACTTCAGACAAGGGGTAGGTACAGGCAGACAGTTTGATTTCTGTTGTGTTTCTCAGGCCATTAACAAAACTGATAGGCATGCCATAATGGACAATATATGAAGGAGGAAAACCAAAGCTTTATTTCCAGTGATGTGCTGCATTTAGAACAACTATCCAACATAAGAACACTAACTGAAGCAAGATTTGCAGCTAATAATTAGACTCCTTCAAGCTCTCCCTATTTGAAGCACAGTGCTTGTGGCAGATGTGGGATACTTGGCTTCCAGCACTTTCTAACTGCTGGAAGTTAAAATGTAACTAACTTTCGTGTTGAACTGTCTCAGAGAACTGCATGCACTTTGTGGTCATGATACACAGCACACTGGTAGCTGAAGAATCTGCTAGTCTGTGAGGGGGCATGAGGAATCAGAAGATGATAAGGAGACGAGTAACGGGAACAAACAGAGAAACTAGAACTAGAAGATCAGAGAATCATAGAATCATTTAGATTGGAAAAGACCTCAAGACCACTGAGTACAACCATTAAACTAATATTGGTATATTCACCACTAAATCATGTCTCCAAGTGCCACATCTACACATATTTAAATACCTCCAGGGACAGTGATGCTAGCACTTCCCTGGGCAGTCTGTTCAAGCATTGGACAACATTTCTGTGTAGAAATTTGTCCTGATCTCCAATCTAAACGTCCCCTGGCATAACCTGACGCCATTTCCTCTTGTACTGTCACAGGATATGACAAAAGGTCCAGTCAAGGCTACAGTTTCTTAATATAGCTGCACCTTCCCTGGGACCTACCACAGAGAGTCTGGTTGGTGATGGTTTTTGGCCATATCTCTCACCACCAGCTAGGACAGCTTGCTCAGCAAGCACATAGCAGCCCACACACCATTCTCCATGCGGGCCTGAGCTTGCATGCAGCCACTTTCCTGCAGCTCAGCCAACACAGTCCTACACTGCTGCTTCTGCTGACAAATTTGTGGAATGGGTTTGGTCAGTGTCTTTCCTTCACTTCCCCTCAACAAAGAGCAACCCCTAGGCAAGCTATTTCCCTGCGTAGGTGGGACCCAGGCAGCGTGACTCTGCTTATTTGCCTGTCTGTAGGTGTGATTATTCACCCTATGCCAGAGCTACCAGGAGTCAAGATCTAACAGGCTAAGGAGGCTGCACCCTCACCACTGACACAGCATGGCTGCAGCTCAAGCCCTATTTTTATCTGTCGTGGGGCAAGCTGTAGATGAAGCAATGCTCGGGTTGTAGCCCGAGGCCACAAAGATCTTGCCAGAGCACCACTGGAGTCCTGGAGCAAAAGGTTTCTGCATTCTCTGAAGCATGAGTGATGAAAATGTGCAGTGTCTGCCAACAGACATGCAGGTATAGTGATGCCAATTCTTCCTCTTTGTCTTGCTCCCCAACACTTCCTGCACAGGTCAGTTCTGAGCTTCTGTGGGTATAAAAAACTTCTGCAAGACTAACTGCAATGGACTAAAAATGCTGATTCATCCAGCATTAGTAAAGGTGCACTAAGCTACTAAGCTAATAAAGTCAGCCTATCTCTTCCTCTTACCACTATTTTCTCAAAAATTTCCCAACTCTTTTCCTGTATTTTGTCCCAGACCACAGACAATTCTCCTGGGAAGATGCTGCTGCAAATCAAAGTGCCCTGTAGACTCTTTCTCCCGGTGGACTACTACAATTCTTGCAGTAACCTGAAATCCACAAGTGACCAATGCATCTGGAAGCCACTTCTGCTGCCTCACATCCTCTTTGGTCAACAAAAAAACATTTGCTTGCTTCTTCAGCTTGCAACTGTGCAATCTTCTGCACTCCTGTAGCAAAGCAAGTTAGTGCAGTAAGATGTCCATCCAAAAAGCCTGGTTTTATCTTCCTAGTTTTTGTCAAGAAGTCCTTCAAAGTAATAGGACTCCATATGTACAGTAAGTAGGAGCTGCCTGGTTCTCCAGCCATATTACCATTGCTGCTGGAGGGATGACTCCCAGTTTTTTCCATTAAGCAAGAAGGAGCTTGACAGGAGTTTAAAAAGGGCCTTTATGCTACTGAAGCAAAACACAACTTCCTCTGTGAAGATCTGATAATCCACAAATCCAGAGCAGCTGGCCATCCTTCTCTTTTCTGAGATTTTATAGGAGGCCTGCTGCCAAGATCTGAAATACATTGTTAAAAATACACTACATTTTCATTAGGGAATTCTAGGTTACTCTGAGGTGAAGCTGTCCATAGGGAGTGAGAAGCATGTAAGGGGTTGTTTTGCAGCAGCAGCAGCTTCCCAAGGGCATTCCCTGGTATACGGGACAAAATACAGCAAGCAGCCTGTTGTTGAAGATGCAGTGTTAGGGAGGAAAGGAAGAAGTTGAGTGTTTAACAAGAAAAGGTAGGTATGAAAGAAAAAGATCCTCTTGGCACACTGAGGATCTTATCAGAAGCCAAAACTGGTGGTAGGGAAGGTGCTGAAGGAAATGGTAGAAGAGGGAGGGAGAAGTGTTCCACCGCGGTTACCAGAAGGGCTTTGGCAAACAATAGCAAAAGTAGGCACAGTGCCTAATCCCTGCTGAAGGATGACTGCCGCCTCACTCCACGCCGCTTTCCCTGGACAGCTCTGCAACCCGGCTGCCCATGCCGGCGGCTGCCGGGGCAGACAGGGACTCTTACAGAGACGGCTCGGTGGCCAGCCAAGCCCGCTGAGCATTTCACTCCGTGCCACAAATAGCCGTGTGCGGAGCAGTCACGGCTCCAAACAAGGTGCTTGGCAAAGGCAGCTGCTGCTTGGCAACCTATTTGTGCCACCGTGACATATGGCTGGACCGCCAGCGCGGCCATCGGGACAGGCGGGGGATGAGTAAGCACAGTGCATCCCACCACTTCCCTCGTGGGTACGGGCGGTTATTTCAATATTGTATTAACAGATGATATGCAGGGACTCTCACATGCAAAATACAGAACAACCTAGAAGAGAAGTTTGGCTGCAAAAGATGCGTGGGCTTGCAGTGCCCTGCTCTGATTTCTGCACTTCATTTAAAGCACTCGTTGACCTCTTGTGGGGGTTTTTTATTGAAATTAAAAACACTCTTGGGTTCTGGTTGCTGCAATTGTTTATCTCTTAAGCAATAAAATACTCTCTGTGTTAAACTGGTCTCCTAAGGCAGTTTGAAAAAAGGTATGAATCTTTTATATAATTCAAATGCACGTTTTACAGGTAGGATTTTCACATGCTCAGCACCGCTCTAACTACTTCTTCTGTTAAAAATTATGGAAAACCATCTTGAAACCACTGCAGTAAAAATCAGGTGAATTCTGAGTGCTCTTGAAAGTTTCATTCTTTAGTCTTCACCCCAAAATGCATAATTAACCTTATGTGGTGGGAGTTTAAACAGGGCAAACAAAAAGGCAATTCTAGTTGTTTCATATCCTCCAGTATAAATTTATTCTAGTATAAACATGTCCAAAAAATGCTTTGGTCTCCACAAACAGAGAAGGTTCACATTCCATCTCTCCATAAGGAAGTAAATATAACTGGAATAGACAGGTAAGCAGCAGCTTCCCACACAATGTTTATCAGTCATTCAGGCACAGTGAAATATCAACCTCTGACAGAATTTGTATAAAGGGAGAGCAAATGCAACTACAGCATTCTCCTGTTCTAAGTAATATTTCAGCAAAGTATCAAGTTTTCTTCCTGCTGGTTACATCTATTACCAAATGAAGCCATGTTCCATGTAAACCAAGTAATGACTTCTGTGTACAGATACTTGATACTCTTTAAAATATTCATCTCTTTCTCCCCCACTACTGATTTTTTCAGTCCTGTGCAGACAGGAAAAACAAAACAAACACAGTATCATATATGAGAAGCTCAGGAACACCAGTAATTTTGTGTTGCAAGAGACACAGCATATTATTGGTTATTCTTGAAATTTGCACCCTGTGTATTCAACTTCAGGTCTACTTCATTATGGTATCCAAATTCCTTCAACTCTATACATTTCAAGGAAGCATTTGCACTGATGCATTTCACATAACATTTACAGCCTCATTTCCAATTTAAGAATAATAAAACAGTCAACCACTCAGTACCAGGGGCTGCACATCAAATGTCCCTGAGACACTTGCTGTGAAAGAACCATCTTTTCAAGCCTGAAAAGAGAAGATCAAGTCCACCAACTCCAAAAAAGTGACAGCATAAGAACAACCTCAAGTTGCATCAAGGGAGGTTTAGATTGGACATTAAACTTTTTTTTTTTCATGCAAAGGGGTGTCAAGCATTGGAACAGGCTGCCCAGAGAAGTGGAGTGGAGTCAACATCCCTGAAACTATTTAAAAGACATATAGATGTGGCACTTGGGGACATAGTTTAGAGGTGGACTTGGCAGTGCTGGGTTATTGGTTGGACTTGGTAACTTTAAGAGGTTGTTACAACCTAAATGATTCTATGATTCTAAAACGATTCAGTAACATATTTCTCTTTAGGGTAATGGTTTCCTCGCATCAATACTCAGTTAATGTCATCTGTCACTGACATGCACCAAAAATCCTCCACTGAATCCTCAGCGTAATGGCAAATGCCAGCCTTTGATTCTGCCTGAGTCATCTGCCTGCACTATGCGGAACCAATGTTTTGACAAGCTGAACACCATGACCTGAGCATTCATTCTGGAGCTATAATTAATACTATGACTCAATGTAACACCCCAGCAATCAGGAGAGACTTCCAGTACATCCATGCAGCTCCTTGTAGGGGAGAGAGAACTGCAAAACCAGGCTTCCCAACTCACAGCAACATCCTTATTATAGTCACATCTCCACTGGAGACACCATGCTGAGGACTGACCTTCCGCTTTAGTAACCTGCACGTCACACACATCTCTTATTATTACTTTATTACTATTAATCTACACTTTCAGCAACATAATCTTTCCTCATCTTCATTAGTTTGAGCTTCTATATAATGAAGTACAAGGTTTTTCATTGCCTGAATTAATTAATTTCAAGCAGAAGTACAATGTGTTACAGAAAACATCTCCTCAGCTGTTCCTCTTCTCTCATGCACATACCAAATCGTAATTATTAGTCACTCCAGGTTTAGGTTTCACATTTTTCTCTTCCTACACTCACTAGAGCATCACCAGGCTTTAAAACCTGTGGCGGATGGGAGACAACTAAGCCATCTGCAGTTAATACCACAGCATGAAATAATAGCCCTAATATTCAACTGCCAAGAGAACAACCAGAAGCAGTTTATGTTCCTAAGACTCGAGAATGAGTAATATGTCAACAAATAGCACTAACACAAAATAGCATTTTGACTTCATTACAACAGTCTTAACATTTGGGGTAATGCAAACTAAAGGTCTTCATCTTGTACTTTATATTTATTAGCTATTCAATGCTAGTAGCACACCTGTCAAGTAAACTTGAACGAATTTCAGTAGCAGTTTATGCAAAGCAAAACTTCCATTCATTTTTCTAGCACAAGGTTTAGCAAGGTTCTTTTAAACCTTTTTGCCAGTTTTTTTTAAAGTAATGGTTCCTGTCCCAACACCTGACTAATCCTCAATGAGTAAAGCAGCAGTGGACAGTTACAGTATCTATTATATCACTTAAAAGGAAGAAGATATAGAAGTTATCCCTCACAAGAATATACTGCTGGGACCCATCCAAAAGAACAGCAGGTTTTTTTGCTTGACAGAACAGAAGCAAAGGAAATAGGGAAGATGACAGGGGTTTGAGCTTTCAATCAGAGGGGTTTGATCCTTGCCAAGCCTCCTTCTGCTTTGCTACATACGCTGGTATAATCTGAGGAGTATCTTTAGAAAGCATTTTAGAAAGCATTTGAGTTTAAAACTATGCAATTACTTGTACATTTCAGGCAAATTTCATAACCTGCAACTTGGTAGCTCATGGAGTTATCCTATTCTGAAACTGCAATGTCCCTTAAAAAAGTATATATATTAGAATCAACTTTGCAATGTATCAGAAATATAGGGTATGCTTCACTTCAATTTCTGAAGTCAGTGAGAAGAATGTACAAAATATAAACTGAAAAGCCCAATATCATGCAGGACAAATAGCTTTCAATGCAAACTTCCCATACTGGAACAAGGGGACCAGCCAGGGCAGTTCTGAGGCATGACTCTGAATGGGAGTCCAACAGTTGCATAGAAACAGAGTTCAAAAGGTAGACTCACCTCGGGATCAAGAACTTTATGATCTATGAAGAGTGTGGCATGCATGGATTTCTCATGCTAGTAAAGACAAACGTAATTTCACATTTGCTCTACCTTTGTCCACTCACTCCTTGCTGGAACAGCTTGAATATTTTGAATCTTTAATTTAAAAAGCACAAGCTGAGAAATGCTGCCAGCTATTGCTATCTCTGTCTGCCAGCATGTTACTTCCTTTCAAGGTAATAGTAAAAGGTTTTTAATTCATTTTTTTCCTAGCTCTACTACGGCCATTAGGGCAGCCAGAAACAGCAGAAGAGCTACAAGGAAATACATCACAAAAGTCAGAAACCAAATTTCTCTTCCTGTACAAAAAGCTGCAAAAGATCAGAAAGGTTCATTTATAAAGACACATCACAGGATGACTTAGAATCTGCTGGCAAAATTGAGCAGTATCATCAAAAACCACTTCTCACAGAGTATTATATATGAAGCTACCATTTCAGAATTCTACCAGCAGCTACCTAAAATGAGATTTTCTACAAAGTAGAAGATACAAAGATGAAAACTGAACAATGGCAGCCTAAAGTTGTTATGACAAATCAAGCAAGAAAAAACACATAACTATGTGTACTACACCATCAGACAATACACATGAAAATTCAGAGCATTGAGTGACTTAATAAATGCCCTGAGATTGCTGGGTGCAAGGCAAGACCAGAGGAGTTAATTGAAGGAAAAAACACTGAATGCCACAAACTTCGTAGGAAGTCCCCAAGCCGCAGCTGGTGGCAAGCTGGGGTTACTACCAAGGGCAATCCCATAAAAGGCTCACTCTTTCCTTCTACCTCTCTCCACAGGCATCAGCCTTTGGCCATCTTCAGAAGCAGCATACTTGGCAAGCTGTTCCCATGCCTGGAGAGCATCATGTAAAAGGCCCATGGTCCTCTTGAGGACACTATATCAGTTAGCTTCAGGTTTCCCAGAACAGCTAAAGGCCTCAGGAAAACAAAATAAAAAATATACTGAAAGGGAATCCAGACTTATAGCCTTTAAACTTTTCTCCCACATACCTGCAAGTCAGTAATTTTTGTTAAGTGGCAACACTGACATAACTTAGTTTTTCTCTTCTGTATGTAAATTCACTTCAGTGTGACAGATTGCATTCAAAGCACAGCTTAATTATGATGAAGAATAACCAACCATAGTACATTTTCTTTAGGGAACACCACTGATTAGGCATCATCAGGACACATGAAAACAACAGCAAAAGAAATGTACAATTTACCTTTAGTCAGCTAATCCTGTAAATAAGAGCAGTGAAAATCCTAATTGCTACAATTAAAATCCTAATTGAAGCTTACATGTTTATTAAAATCATAGATACAAGAGGAAAAGCAGTTACTGCTTTGGTTGATGTTACACAAGCAGCCATCTCTGGCCATTTGGAGTCATGAGAGGTGGTAGTCTGGGTGAGCAAGTCAAACAAAATCGCTTAGTTGTTATGCAATGTAGGAGACAAGGGGTGAGAGAGAAGGCAAGCAAAAAAGGGTGTGTTCCTCAGGAGTTATTTTAACCCCTAGAGCAATGAAAAGTACAGCACAAATGAACAGCAAAGCCTCTAGTCATGTGGATACCTCAAACTAAGGTGCAGTGCAAATTCTAGGTATCCCAATATTTAAAGCTAACTGTGAAGCATTTTTATATATAAATTATATATATATATTTTATATATATATTTTGCTGGCTGTAAGTTACTCTAATGGTACCAATTCAGTGTTACATTTACATGGCCAAATCCCTTCTTCAATTAGAGCAACTAGACAAACTGAAGTGTTTCTTAGTTCAGAGCTCCCAACTACCTGATTCAAATGAGTATTTGGAGTACTCAGCTCTCCACTATTCTAGCAGAGTTATTAGGAAGAAGCACAACTTTTTCATTTTAGCACATCTTTTAAAATTTTTCCTGATTTAATAAATTAATCACTTCTTTTACCAAGGTATGGAATAATTACTGCTTCACCTGCTGACACTGGCACAGTGAGCAAGTTAAACTCTCACAGAAAGCAGCCATATAAATGTTGACATTGATGATACTATAAAGAAACATTACGAGGAGAAAACAAATTTAAGTAAGCTTCCAGGTGCAGTCAGATCTTTTATTTTCACCTTAACTGGTTCTCAGTACCCTAAAGCATCTGAAGGCTCAACAGGTCCCTGGTTTCCCAGACAGTCCCTGACTATCATTTTCATTCCTTCCTCCTAGGAAGAGCAGGTCTTCAGAGCTGATGTATGTCTGGAAACAGCTGTACACCTTGTATGGCTGCTGCCCATGTGCTTTTGATGGCAGGTTAAGGAAATTTGTGACCTTGCACAACTCCAAAGTGCTGTATCTCACAAAGAAAGGGAGACAGCCCTACCGTGTTGCTGCTGGGGGAATTTTATTCATTTGTTTCTTTTTACACTCACCTAAAAGCCTTGCTGTGCAGAGCCTATCCCCCAAAGGCTCAGTGGGACATAACAATGTGCTTATGCCTCCTGTTTCATCTGCAAGGAAGTCTTTGTGCTTGAAATCTGGGGCACATCCACATGCCTTCCAGCCTGGAGTCAATGTGCAGAGGCAGGCAGGAGCCTGAACAGATCCAGCAGAAGATTGCCTGCACCTACTCACACACGTGTACCCATCAGTTTCAGCAGCAGAAAGCAAAAGGAATGCAACTATAAATTAAAACTATTAATATGGAAAGCATCTACAGTGCTTTCTGCACAGAACAGAGCGGTGAGCTACAAGTGACTGACAGCCACTGATGGAAGGTCATCAATGATTATTTATTGTAAATGCTGAAATTTACTGTTTGGTAAAAACTTGAGACTAACCTCTTTAAAAGTTGTTAAAATTTTTAATGGCATTTGAATGCCTATGAACTTGGAAAAGAGAGCTACAGATAGTAGTTAACAGTGATCAAATTAATTTTTAAGTGTAATTGCCAAAAAAACCCCCAAGATAATTGCCTACTTTTGTGAGTACCTTGTACTGAGCCTTGAGAATTATTAGTATCAATTCTTTTAGATGAATCCTTCTATTTTTACAAAAACCCACGGGATGAGAACGGGAAAGAGCAAAAATAGCAAGCATACTGCTATTGCTAAGTGACTCCTAATGATTAATCATAAATATAAGTGTACGATTTCCTTTGCATCCTGTTTGCTGAGAAAAGCAAGAAAGAATAGCTCAGCATATAGTCAGAATTTTTTACATGCTATTTCTAAAGACAAAGCAAGACAAGACCTACAGAAGATGTCATCGTTAGCCCACTATTCTTTTCTATAGCTGGAAAAGAACAAGTTTTCAGAACACTCTCTTCTGAAAAGCAGATTTTTCAGGTTGCATTTAGTTAAAGGATGGCTGCATTTGTTGCACACAGGAGAGAGATGAAGGTGCCTGGCATCCTCCTGCATTTTGAACTCTGCACCTGGGCAGCATCCTGGATAATTGAGGTTTATGAGCAGGTGAGTCTCCTCAAACAGGCAAAGAGAGGTCTGCATTCAGCACCCTGACCTCATTGGAGGTCTAAACCAAGTACATTTTTGTACTGTGCAAGTTCAAGAAAAGGATGAGCTATCTAGACCACCTTTTACACGGCACAGACAGACTGCAGCTCCTGAAAAAGTTAGTAAAGCACAGACTGCATCTCTACCAGCAGATTAAAAAGCTGCCAGAGAGGTTATGAGGTTTGTTAAGTGATACATGGAGCAAGACAGAAAGAGCAGTCGAATTTCTCATCCCCACAATGTGCTATGTTGTCAGGACAAATCAAATGTATGTGATACATTACATGACAAACATATGTTCTGGTGCACATTTAGGAGTTTCAGTACATTGTTTCACAGTTCCCTAATTATTAGTAATCTCACACATTTTAAGTACAAATCCCACTGACATTCCCAGGAAGAAAAAAGGCAGAATTTTGGCACCAAGCCCTGCTAAGCTGCTTTGTAATGCCAACACTTGGCTATGTCTCAGCTGCAGTTTGCAGGTACACAGGTCCCTGTCCTACCAAGTACCTCTGGCTCCTGCTGTGATGGCTTGACCCAGCAGCTGAAATTAAAGGTTTTAAATACAGAAGTTCTCAAAGGGTGACCTGGGGACACTGGCATCTTGAGTACATTTTGGCCCAGGATTAGAAGAATACTACTTGAACTGAGGAAGCAGGTTTCAGTGAACTGTTGCTTGAGGGCTGATATTATTTAACACATCTGGATTAATATGTATGTAAAACAAAATACAAAGGCACTAGAACAAAGAACTGGAGAGAGATACTATGGGAGGGCATTGAAAAGCAATGGATGGCAAGATATATTCAGCAGACATAAAAGAAACCTCTTGTCTTTCTTGTGGACTCTAGATATTCTGAAAGTCTTTGCTAAGGACAGGCATCTAAGTGGCACTGGGAGAACATATGGAAAAAACTAGAGCTTTCTGTTTTTAGAAAACTAACGAGCTTTTCCTCTTTGCTCCCAATTGCTCTTTGCCCTGTTGATATGTCATAATTCTGTATTTATAATGCCATAGCCTTTTGTCATGGAGAATGCAATTAAAATTACAAATAAGCCTTGCAACACACTGCAATATCTCAATATGGGTTAGGAAGGAGCAAGGTTTAGTTTGAATAAGAATCAGCTTAAGCTATTAGCAAACATAAGATAAGCTCTGGTTGCAGATATGGGGTCTCTCTGCTCTAAAAGCATCATCTGACCATGCTTTATTCACCTTCTTGCACCTCCAACACTCTGCCCTCTGCTGATTCACAAGCCCCTGATTCGCTATTTCTTTCAATTTGGATTTTATTTCTCAAGACCAATCCCCATTTCATGTATTTCTCATCTCTGACCAGAAGAGGCACAGGAGATTAAAACACCCAGACTTCTACTGCTGCAGTAAACACACCCCTTCCCTCTATCGAGCTCCAAAATGGTCTCATTCCTATCCTGGATATGCATAGTAATAACAGCAACACAACCATACAGAACTAGTACACATTTTCATATATATGCTTTAAAAAGACGCTTTCTCTTCCCCAAATCTATTTTTCCTCATTGCTAGTTTTGTACAAAACAAACTAAATGTAAAAATGTCAAGAATTTCTGCACTTCTCTTACTCTACTAAGCCTGGTTATTCTTCCAACTGCAGTTGTATGAATATAACATATATACTGCTAGTGCTATTAGAAATCCATCTCAGAAATCAATTCAGAATTAATACTACAAAGAGATACCAATATCAGACATATCAGACCTGCAAGTTAACACATTCCTAGAAGTGATATGATATTTCTGACATCTCATGGCAAATAACCTAAGTTACAATCATACATTTTGCCACAATTAAGGTCCTTAGTTTTAACAAAAGAGTAAATCCCCTAGATATGAATAATCATTCTTCTGAAATCACTAACACAGTTGAAAAAAACACAGTAACAACCTTTCAAATTATACAGCATTCCAACCTGATGCACAACCACTACCAAGGAAAAATAATCTAAAAATACAATGAGACAGGCATTAGGAGATAGGAAGTACTTCCTCTCCACTGAGGCTTTTGTTAGCAGATACACAAGGTTCCTTTGCTGAGGAGCTTGAAGTGGGAATAGATTGCTTTCATGCTGAGCACACTTAGAAAAACATCTTAGCATTTTTTCTTTTATTTGGGGGGTGTCTGCACTTGAACTCAAGTTACAAACAGATCTTTAATCTTTTTGCTACAGAGGCTTTTTGCAAATTCATTGTTAATTTTTTTCAAAAGGGTCACAACATCAGGACGATAACCCCGGACACTAAATGGCTTTCTAATTTTTAGTCACCCTTGCTGAGTAAGGTCAGGCTAAGTGGCCCTGCTGCATTCTTTTGTCTAAAGCCCTTTCCGCAACAAAGAACGCCCCATGAAGAGACCCAGAGCCCAGCAGCCACCCCAGCTCCACAACTCCAGCCCGGCACAGGGACTGCGCCAAGACCCAAGAGGCAGCACAACCCACAGAACCTGGGTGACCCAGAACTGGCTTCAAAGCACACAGAGCAAAGTTGTCAGGCTCCAAAACGTTTATTTACTTGCGAGTGCTGGCCATCAGAAGGGATCCTAAAGTAAACACCGGCTAACATTAGCCCTCCCTGAGTCAGGGAAGGCTGTCACACCATCGCCAGAACGCGCAAGGTCACCGCATGGCTCCTGCTATCCCTCCTTCAGGGGTTTTTCTGTCGTGCCTCGGGGCTGCTTCTCAACTCATGTGTTTTGCAGCGACTTTCCAGAGCTGTGCTTGCATTTTGTTTGTTAAAACCACCGAAGCAAGCGGGCAGCAGAGAAGGGCTCGGTGCCCTGGCAGCACCATCCATTTGCACTCACCTCAGGTTCTCTTCCTGCGACCCGGGCAGGACACTGTCAGGACGATCCCGTCTCCTCCTGTACAGACCTGAATGTGACAACTCTTTCAGCTGCAAGGCCGTCATATTCCCCTACCTGGAGGAGGGTTGGTTTTTTTTAAAGGTGAGGGGGGGTGTTTTGGCTTTGGGTTGGGTTTCTTTCCCCCGCCTCTCCCAGCTGTGGGTGCCGAGGAGCGCGCCTGCCAAGATGCCTGGAGAGCAGCGGCTGGGCGGTGTGTCGGCACACCTGCGCCCGCCGGAGCCACCAACCTCTGCAGGCAGGCAGGGCAGGCACCCGCCGAGCTGCTTCCTGTTTCTCATAGGTACACACCCTCCCAAAGGGCATCACATTTCCTTTATCACTTGATCACACCTAAGGGATGTGTGCGACAAGCTCACCCCCTTCTCTCCAGCTTTCCTCAAACTCTCACCGCCCTGACAGACACGACCCTGCCCTGCGCTGGGCTGGGCAAAGCGGGCGGCTCTCCCAGCGCCTCAGCAAAAACCTACACATCTCTAGGACGGCAACGAGCTGTTTATTCTTTCCTGTTCCAATTTATGACAAAAGGAAGGTCATTAGAGCTATGAAAATTCAGTTACTCAAGCACTTTGGCAGGTTCTGACAGGGAGGTTAATGCAGCAAAGTGTGCCGCAAAGTTACTTCAATAACTAGCATTAAAAATGCTCTTTTGGAAACACAACAGCACTGTGCATTCTTCTTTTTCTACCTTGAAAATCAGAAAAAAGCCCACAAAGTAATTTTCTTCCTACTCTCAGCTATCGAACACAACTACTATACCAGTTTGTCACATTTTGTAGTGATAGAGTGTCCTATGTAATTGTAAAACAGGAATGGAAGTGCTTGAAGTTTCCTGCAAGGCAGGAAGGCAGTTAGCAGGCAATTTTGCAAGCTCTGCGTCTCATTTCACTTAGTAAATTTTTAGTAGTAAATAAAACATTTCAGGAGGCTTCAAAAAAGTTTACCACTTCTTGAAAAATGTTTACTCTTTCTTTGACATTATTCTTGACACATATAAACAAAAAATTAATTCAGAGATTTTATATTCTACGTGGTGAATTGGGAAAGTGTGTTTTTTAAATTAATTTGCATTTAATAAAAGCCAAGAAACCTAACAATTTGCAAGGATTGTTTTGACTTTAATAGGAAACAAGTTCTATCTGGTATGAATTACAGAGTTCATTATTAAAGTATTTTGTAGCAGAATATATGTAAGAGTATTTTTTAATTTCTCTAAAGGAAAAAAGTGTAACATAGGTAATACTGGGTATATCATATGACACCAACTTTGTTACTGAACACAAACTCAGTAATTGTATATAATACTATCAATATGCTTCAGTCTGGAATGTCATCAGCACATAATATTAAACATCACACAATGGAAAAATAACAAAATTGTTTTGGAAAAGGAATCACATAACATGCCAGAGATAATGGTTGCAAAAATTCAAAGTGATTTACATGATGTTAAAGGGCTGTGCACACTGAACTGTCAACGAACAATACACATCTGAGCTCCTGTCCTCAGAAAATAAAAGCATGAACAATCACAGTATTTGCCTAAACACGCTACATTCCAGTTTCAAATGAAGAATTTAAAATTGTTTCTCAGTATTCAGTAGGATAAGCTTAGACATAATTAAATGCCAATTCCCTGCAGTCAGTCAATCAGTGATCCAATGAAAAGTTAATGCTGTTATGAGTGGAGGTTCAGGATGGCAGATGACAGATGTTCATGGCACAGCAGCTTTTACACATTACCAACAGTTTATACTCTGCTTTAAATATCTGTGTACAAATGACTTATTTTTGTCCAAATGATAAATTTTAGATAATAATCTAAAAAGTGATGAGTACATTTTTTTCGGTGAAAAAGCTCTTTGTAGACTATTGAAATTAAACTATTACCTATAAATTTGTTTATAGATTCTTATTCACTACAATAGCCATTTGTTCAGCATATACTGAAAACTTTTGTATTAAACATGACACAAGCCAATAAAAAATATAAGGACACTTCTTCACCCACTTTGCTGCACGTTGCATTAATCTGAAACACATCACTTCATTAAACTTTTATGTATCTGCATGAGCAGCTGCTGTACTTGGGCAACAACTTTTACTCAAATGTCCTTGGAAACCAGAGCTGCACCAAGATAGAGCATGCAAATTAAAGGAATACAGCAAGTCCAGACACAAAAATAAGTTGTAACACAGATCAAATCCACCTAAATATAAAGGAGGGCAAGATGATCAGGTTTGTAAAGACTGAGGACTCAGCTCCACAGCTCCATTTCACAGGCCTTTTGAGCAAACTCCAACAGAGATCTACGCTGATAGAGAAAACACTTTCCTGGAGGGCTTCAGAACAAGCTAAATTTCTTTTTTCTACAAGAAGAAATGGAAACTGGACTCGTTTTCTGCCCTGTGGGATTGCCCATGAATCCTCACAAGAGACGAGGTTTCAAATATGAATTTACTAAACAGTCAAACTTTAGGTTCTGAGTATCAAATGCAAGTTATAAGGGTTTTTTTTTTTTGCAGACAAACTGCAGAACACAAATATTATTTCTCGACTAACTCACTTAAATGCTTCCACAAAGCAACTCAGATAGACGTGGCTCTCCAAGAAGAGCTTCCCCAGCCAGTGCCTCCTGCTCCCCACACCCCTTTTTACCTTCTAGCTCCTATCTGCTGTTTATAATTCCTTTTTTGAGAGATTACATTCTTCTCATGTGGGATGGGGCCACTTGGACCTCTCACATTCCATCAGAATTTTTGAGGACCAGCCAAGTTACCACAGCTTTTCTCATTACAAGTAATGCACAGTCTTCTTGTATATCCCTGTACTTTGACGGTTTACTCTTCATTTTCCCTCATGCAACTGACCATCCTCCTACCCCCAGAGAAAGCCAACACTGCTACTGTGATGTGATGGATAACCATTGTGGTACCCATCTTTCAGCAGAGGAAAATATTCCTTCCTTCATCACAAGCAGTAAATAACTTTTTATTATGTGGGACAAGGCTCATGGCCGCATTTTCACAGCAGTCCTACAGAGCATTTATCTTGATACTGCAGGCCTCCAGTGCTCTCCCTTAAATTTCTGTGAAAGTACTGCTGTTCTGGTGACTCTAGGTATTCAGCAGAATTTTCCAGTTTAAAAATCTTTTAAGATAGACAGGTTATGTCTGGCTACTTTATACTACATTCAAAGGGACTTGAACAGCAATTCATAATGCTGGAAAATATGTAACTGAATTTAGGAATAACAATGAATGTCAGGTGCTTCAAATTCAGGACATTTCTTCATAAGCTTATATTTACAAAGAATATACACTAACTATAGAAACCAGAAAATATGAAGTTTTAGTCTGTTATTCCACACAGAAAAGTCGATGTGTGTCAACTGTTATTCCCTCTATTGGTTTTTTGGGGTTTTTTTCAAACTTTGAAAAAACTGCCAAATTTCAATTACATTTAGTTGAAGATTTTCAAATCCATAGAAAAAACTGTTTTCATGGCAGCACAGTCAGTCAAAACAATAATCAGAAGAGCGTCCTAAGAACACCATAGAAATAATGTAGTAGCACACTGTAGTGTGCTCATTTACAAGGTGGCCACATGTTCAAAGAGGAGCACATTGCTCCACCCCCAGTTTATCACTGGGATCAGTTTCCAGAGGAATGCGTACAAGAGTGACGGTTTTCCACTATTTCTCACAAGATTTGGAAGAAAGCACAGTTTAAAGTGAAGAAAAAGGCTTATACATCAGCAAAGGACTGGCTGCAGAAAATGAAGGAAGGTGGCAATAACCCTTCTGGCAGTTTTGCAAGAATCCCTGAAGCACCCAAATGATGTGCTGATGCCAACAAAGCTTTGCACCTTTCTGGACCCAAAGAATGAGTCCCCACAGATGGGTTTGAGTGTCAAGGAATACTGTACCACACTGTGGGTCCCTGCTGGGACAGGCAGTGGTAAAATGAAATGCACAGAGAGAATACCAAGCACATATGCTAAAGACACACACCTTGAAACTAAAATTTCAAAGCTTCATGGGAGCCTAAACTGTTGATTCAAGGAGTTAAATAATTAATTATATGTTTCCTTCCTTGCCTAATGTCACTCCAACATCTGTTTTGATGTTTCTTCCCATGTTCCACTTAGTGATAAATCAATCCTGAAACATGCAAATTTAATCTGGGGATTAGGCTAAGTACTGAGGCACTTGATCTATCTGTGTCCACACTACAAAGCAGAGTTTTGGATTTATGTCCATGTTCCAGCTGACCAAGAGGGATTGTTGTAATTTAACAATAGTTACTAGTTTTTGTTAAACCTCATCTACTAATGCCTGTCCCTGCAATACAAAGTAAAGTAAAAACCTACATGATGGTTGCAACCTGGTTTAGTGCCAGGTGTACTGGCCCATTGCAGGGGGGTGGTCCAAACTAGATGCTCTTTAAGGTCCCTTCCAACCCAAACCATTCCATGATTCTGTGGTGTGCTCAACTCTTCAGAGCAGTGATGCACTCAGCCCACTGAAGTCCTCTGGGATTTGATGGGGCAAAGGGAAGGCAGGGTTATTGTGGTGAGAACAGGGGTCCTTCCTCATCCTGGCAGTACCAAAGGCGTCTCCACGTCCATGGCTGGCAGCCCACAAGGTTTCGGTGAAGCGTGGCAGAGATCTCTGCTCTCATTCCACATGTTCTATTCCAATAATAAAAAAAAGCAAACATGGGAAAATCTTCCATCTGTCTGAACATGGAGCAAGGTATTTTGCTTTCCTTCTCCAAGCTCTCTGCACATGCTGCTCCACGAACTCTTAAATTCAGCAGAAAAATAACCCTGCAAAAAGCACACTTTCTCCAGCAAGCAGAAACCTACTTTGGCTGAGTTGTACAATACCTCCCTCTACTGGGAAAATAATGCCTTGTTTCTCGTGCCAGTATTTCTTCCTACAGCCAGAGGGAGGTACAGATTAACCCACACATACTTTAGTAATTCAGACCGGAGCCAAGCTGTGAGCAGAGATGAATTAGACATCAGTGGGTGAAGATGCAGGTTGGCATTATAGCCAGAAATTTATGCTGTTAATCAGCAGATGATCCATGCATGAGTAGGTGCGCAAATAAGAAAGCGTGACACAGCATGAATCAGTTTTGTCCTGCCATTTGTACATAAGCCTCTTAAAAAAAAGAGTGACAAGCTGGCAAACAGTTGATGCCTTAAATTACTCATATGGACCCTATATATGATGGGGTAACATCTTAAAAAAGAATGGAAGAAAAACCCCACACCAAAATGATGAGGAGAGGGATAGTTGAAAGCCAATAAAATCACAGTTTAGGTTAATTTTCACAGCCTAGAGCATGTGGAAAAAAAACCACAAGAAATCCCCCATCTGCATTTTTAGACCCTTCTAAGTAATTTTTACTTTCTTGGAATTAAAAGCCTCTTCCCAACAAAGATTTTCAAAGCCAGTCAGAAATCCACCTTTTACATTTAAGCATCTTGGTTATGATGCATGAAGATCCTAAGCTGAAAAGTCTTATCTTTTAAAAAGTTTACTTCTACTTGCACTCTGCTACTGTAGATATTACAGAAGGTTTACTTTATTCTATTATGATGGGATAAATTGCCTCTAGAAATGAGGGCAAAAAGCCCCAGGTGCCAGCTGATTTATTGGGTGGTTAGAAGTTCCCCAGTAGATGCTACAAAAGATTGAAGAAATCTCCACATTTAAAAAATTTAAAAAAAAAATTAAAAAAAGAAGCAGACCTAGAAAACAGGTGGCAAATGAAGGAAACAGGAAACTGCCCAGAGAGCTGCTGCCCTGATATCCCAAGGAATTGCCAGCTCTGGCAGTCAGGTTTGTGTTCTGAAAGCCAGCAAGCCCTTCAGGGTACAGCAAAGCTGACTGAGACATATTAGATGGGCAATCACTGCACCCTGGTTTGGGTGGAGAGCTAGTGGGACATCTCAAAACAGGTCCCAAACTGACTTTGCCCTTTCAGAGAAGGAATGGGACTATAAGGAAATCTTAATTTTTCTCCAAACATCACTCAACAGGGTTAAATAAATGCAAACAAAACTACAGCAGCCTTTAAACTGCTTTCTCTGTTGACTACCAGCAATTACCCTCCTGGACCCTTTGCCTTCTGTCTTACAAATACTTCTGAAATTACTAATGCTCCATTAAAAGTAGAGAAAGAAAAGATTCTCATCAAGGTTTTGTCTCCTTATACTGAAATGAAATGCCAAGGAGAGAAGACAGAACAATCCCCTTGAGAAGGCTGGAACAGCTGGTAACCCTGACAACATGCATGTGGCTTGAAGGTACCACTACCTCCTGGCACACAAACAAATACCACCATGAAAGCAGTAGGTGACACTACTTTACAGCTCCAAGGGCTGGTGTTTTAGAAGGACAATCCAACCCTGAGCTCCCAAGAGGGCACCAGAGCCTTCGAATGCTGCTGGTTGTAAAAATTTGGATGGTGAATTTAGCAGCCCAGAAGAAGCAATGATCTTGACTCTATGCCTGTAAAAACACCACTCAGCCACCTCACACAGCCTCTACTGCCCAAAAAACCAAGGCAAGGAAAACACGTTACAGAGGAAAGGGGAGGAGGTAGTGAGGGCACTCAGAAAACACTTGAGACAATACAGGTCAGACATACTGAAAAGTGGTTCTATACTGTAGCCAGAATTTCCAAAAAAGGTAGAAAATGAAGGGTCTCTAGAGATTATCACCTTTAAATGCTCAGACACCTGTAGTATGATGTTTTATTGCATATAAGAACTAATACATTCTCTAAAGCAAAATACAGAAAGTAGATCAGGTGTCTACAAAGAATGAAGCTGAATACATGTAAAAACACTTAAAAATAACAGGCAAGGTGCAATTTTTAGTGACTTAAAAATCTTAATTTTTAAGTATTTACATTTTGGTTTCTATATTATTAAAACTTGTAATTCATATCCAAGCAGAAAAAATCCATACTGGGAAAAAAAAAACACAGTGCAAAAAAAATGAAAGTGATTCAACCTAGACACTCAGGATTATGTAAAAAGGAAAAGCCATCCCCTCCTTCCCTTAATGCTGTAAAAATTACTTCGGGATTCAGCATAAAACATAAAAGTATGATCTCATATGAATTTTTCATAATATTTTAAAGCACATGAAAAACATACTTAAGATTCTTAAATCAGAGCAAAAGGCTTAAACAAAAAATGCACAGCTGCCCTACCGTAAAATCTTTGCTTCGCTGGCAAAGTTACTGACTTCTGAATACAACCACACCAGAAGCAACACAATTTCTGTAACAGGTGGGACAAATCTTTTCCTTCCACTGCAATTACAGTTTTGGATTCATTACTTTGTCGCAGTGTCCTCTTCCTCAGCCAGCAGAAAACCCATCAGTAATGGTGTATATTCAAACTGACCACGAGTCATCTGTTCTGGGTGGGGACAAAATAGTGTCCCTAAAAATACTCCCAGTGAGCAAAGGATAAAAAACTACTGGAAATACCAGGAATACCTCTGTGCACTTCCAGAACAACAAAGGACTTGCTAAAAGCTCTGTTACCATGCTGCTTGCTGTTAGTAGTAATAAAACCCAGCAAGTAAAACTATTATTCGTCCTCTTCCTAACTCTGTTTATCACCATTCCCATGCATGGCTCCTGCTTCCAAGAATTTCCCTGTGAATGACTAAAAGCCCATACAATTCCTAGCCAGGCTGTCGGCTCAGAAGGCAGCACAATATGCACCCCAGATGCCTCAGCCAGACCCGCAGCCCCAGTAACCAGGTGGACACTTACTGTCAGCCTGTAGCCTCGCTGGCAGCACACTCACAATGAGCAGCCTTTCCCATATAAAGCTTCACATCAAATGCCCACTGTTTGCTTCTTTTCCCTGTGGTTACTACTGGTAGTTGTGATAAAATTAAAAAAAAAAAAAAAAAAAAAAGTGACTCAGTAAACCACTTCCTTCCTTGACCCTGTAAAAACTTGATGCTGTAAAGAAGAGGATAAATATATCAAAATTCACAGTTCAGCTCCACAAATTGTGTCATGCCAATTCTCCATCTCAAAACCACAAAGGACCGAGAAGAAAGCAGACTTTCCACCTCATAGGAAAGGCTAAAGCTTTCATTATACCATCAGTGTATGGTACAGTAGTACAAAACCATAAGAACAGCATTTCAGGTCCTTTTATGGAAGAGCAACCCCTGGAATCACTGAGGAGCAGCAAAGAGTCAAGCAGGGCCACTTAAACCTATCACAAGCATCTCTGTCACTGCCATGCGGAGTGGGAAGACCGCACCTCCCCACCTTCTCACTTGTTGAGAAAGAGGAATACCCTCTGATTTTCTTCTTTTCTGAGATGAAGGCAGACAGTGTCACACACTGCAAGGCTACTGACATCTCTGATGACCTCAACACAGGACAAGAACTAACTGGGGACAAAAAGTAACCACCATCTCACAGAGCAGGTTAGGGTGGCCAACCTGCCCAGACAAACAAGAGTTGAGATATGTCTCTCTTGTATGGACAGAGCTCAAACTCAGTTTTCCTGGAGCAATCTGAATCCCTGGGACACTTCAAAGGCCTCAGGCAGTCCTTTGCAGGTTAAAGCAGGAATACCCTTAAAATCAACAATGTTTCCCTGCCAGTTACTACAAAGATCTGTAAGAAACAGAGCCTGAAACCTTGCTCACCATCGCTGGCAAAGAAATGAGGCCACAACCTGATCTCTGCAGGGGACACGCAGGACATGCTGCAGGCAGAACTTGTCCCCATCTCTGTTTGTACAGAAGTACGGCTTCAGGCTTCGGTCCCCTGACTACCAGTGCAGACAGGGAACTTTCCTTACCACCTGCTTTCACCATATACACAAAATAATGCTATGCCATACCAACAGGGCCTCATTTTGCTTTTCCTTCATCATGTCTCTACATTCTGTTTCTTGCTCCTATTTCTGTCTTCAGGCCACTTAACATTATCGTTAACCCTTTTCTGTGGACAAATTAACAATGTAAGTTATCTTTCCAAGCTGCTGTTTCCCATACTGTCACATAGTGCTTCCTCATTTGAACTTCTTATCTCTTCCTGCAAAGACTCTTCAAGTACAAAAGCGGCACTAAAGTTTCATTAAACTTATCACTGGACAGTTACCCTCCCAGGCGAAAGAATGCACTACAGCTTTGTCTCTCAAAATAATGTGGCAAACGTCAAGGTAACAGTATTTTGTTCTTGAGGATGAAGAAAATCACAACAAACCAGTTATACAGAACAGGAGGCCTTGGTTGCTACTGCAATTCATGTTATTTAATATATTGCTCATATGCCAGCAGTTCCGCTTTTATAAAAAGGCAAGGACAATTTGTTGATTCATGATAACTGCAAAAGCTGCAACACTTCATGGTTAATGTGAATAAGCATCCGTCAAAAAGGAACTACGAAAACAAGCATTAACTCTTCAATTAACATTTTAAAGCATGTTTGAGCAATTCATTTATCAGTTGGCCTGGCTAAATCATGTTTTTCAGTTTTGTTCACATCACAATAGTTGGCTCTTTTTTATCACCAATTTGTTTTCCAAAAGAGCCCTGCTAAAAGAAAACTTGTGAACAAAATTATGGCCAATGAGAGCAGAACAAGACTAGCCCCAGAGAGACTATGCTCATAGGCACCGACAGCAGTCCGTGGTTGCCCAGATCACGCCTGATGGGAAGTGCAGGGCAGAGTCACACAAACAGCTCTAGACAAAGTCACACGGTTCAGCCAAGCCCATCAGCTGCTCCTGGCACCAGGGCTTCCTGCAGAAGAGGTCAGCAGATGTGGCTCCGCAGCGATCATGAAGCTCCTGAGGTAACAGAGAGGGGGCTGGACTTGCACTAGGCATAGAATTAGACCAAAAAGTTAGTCTACAAGCAAAAGTTAACTAGGGAAGGGAATCACTGGTTCATATTCACATTTCCACAGATGCAGAGTACTTTTCTTTGCTCCTCTAGCAGGTCAACATGAAGTAGAACTGCAGAACATAGGTAGAGCCAAGTCCCCAGAGCTGCTCCAGGATGCTCAATACTGCAGCTTCTGGACAAGTCAGTGTCCTCTCTGCTCCAGGCAACAAGAGCCACCCTCTGCAAGGAGACCTCTGAGGTGCCTGCATTGCCAGGAACTGGTGGAGAAGCCAGACAGTCACACCCTGCAGCTGCCTGCCTCATCACCCCCTGAAATCACCATCTCCGGGGCAAAACAAGCAGAAGGAAATATGTACTCATGCCTCAGCTGTTCCAGTTTGCCGAGGGTGTATACAAGAGATGGCTGAACTGACCTTGGAGCTCACCGCCAAGTTCCTTTTTTCTCCCTCCGACGTTCTTCCTTCCCCCTCCCCAAACATTCCTTCCTCCCTCACCTTCACCCCAGCTGCAAGGAGCTTTAGCCCATGTCCTCCTCTCTCAAGAGCTCTCTCCCGGCCACCAAAATGGGAGAAGACTGAGTTTGGGGGGGTGGGTTAGTGAATGCAGCTGCTGTAGGGCAAAGGACTAGTGGGTGCCACACACAGCACAAGGGAGGTAGATGCAGGAAGTATCCCTCCAGCTCAGCAGAAGTGAGATGTTCCCTCATGATGTTCCCGGAGCCCCCGGCTCAGCCGCCCCCGCCCCAGGGGCCGTGCTCGGGACCCGCGCCGCGGGCCGGCCCTGCCCGGCCCTGCCCG